>QRFB01003367.1:34625-49375 GCA_008931105.1 Oenanthe javanica | reverse complement strand
ATAAGTAAATCGTTAAGTTTTAATTATTAGTTTAATCAAGCACCAATTGTTTTATTGTCTTAGTAGTGAAGTATAACTATATTCTGGTGTATAAGTGAATTAAGCATAATCAATACGAGTCTCTGTGGGAACGAATTCTACTTATTATTATATTACTTGTGACCACGTTCTCTTGCGTGAATAAAGTGCGAACAAGTTTTTGGCGCCGCTGCCGGGGACTCGGTTCATTGTTTTGTTTAGTTTATGTGCTTATCATCAGTAGTCGTTAGATATTACTGACTGAGCTTTGTTACTAATCATTTTTGTTTGTTCCGTGATTTCAGATTATTGAGCGTGGATGCTTACGCGTGCTCAAGCGATCAAGGAACAACTGAGAGAACGCATAAACGAAGAAGGGGGAACTACAACTACAGAAAAAGAGCCAGAATTAGTGATGGGAGAACCAGCGAAAGCTCTAAAGGATTACTCCCAACCGAAGATCAATGACATTCAGTCAAGCATTGTGCGGCCGGCTATTGCAGCTAATAATTTCGAAATCAAGCCGGGCACGATTCAGATGGTTCAGAATTCTGTGCAGTTTGGGGGTTCACCTGCTGAGGACCCTAATATGCATATCAGGGATTTCATCAAGATCTGTGATACCTTCAAGGCCAACGGAGTGTCTGAAGATGCTATTAAGCTGAAGTTGTTTCCATTCTCTCTACGAGACAAGGCAAAGAGCTGGTTGCATTCGCTGCCAGCAGGTTCTATAACTACTTGGGAGGATCTCGCACAAAAGTTTCTGACTAAATTCTTTCCTATGGCTAAGACGGCAGCCATGAGGAATGCTCTTACACAGTTCAATCAACATTCTGGAGAAACGTTGTGTGAAGCTTGGGAAAGGTATAAAGAGATGCTTCGAAAGTGTCCCCATCATGGGATGCCAGATTGGATGGTCATTAACGGTTTCTATAATGGATTGAATCATTCACGACCTATGCTTGATGCAGCATCTGGAGGAGCTCTTTGGGCCAAGAGCTATGAAGAAGCTTATAACTTGATTGAAATGATGGCTGCTAACGAGTATCAAAATCCTACTCAGCGACTACAACCAAATAAAACTGCAGGTGTTTATGAAGTGGACGCTGCCACGTCTATAACAGCTCAACTACAGGCTTTATCTATGAAGGTGGATGCATTGTCTAAGGTAGGAATGCAACAAGTTGCTATGGTTTGCGAATTGTGTGCAGGTGCTCATGAGACAACTCAGTGTGCTATTTCTAGCGAATCAGCCAATTTTGTAAGCAACTATCAGAGGCCTACACAACCGGCACCTAATACATATCATCCCAATAACAGGAACCATCCTAATTTCAGTTGGAGCAACAATCAAAATGCCGTGTCGCAACCATCGCAAGGTCAGCAATTCGGACCAAGACCTTTCAACAATTCTGGTCCTCAACAAGCCTATGCACCAAGACAACCATATAATCCACCTGGGTTCCATCAACAACCTCAAGGAGGACAAGGTAATTCAAATGAAAAGTCAGAGATGGAAGAATTGAGAATGATGTATAAGAGTCAAGCTGTAACTCTGAAAACATTGGAAAACCAAATTGGGCAACTAGCCAGTGCTCTTCTAAACAGGCCACAAGGACAATTACCAAGTGACACGGAAGCTAATCCAGGGAAGACAGGAAGTAAAGAGCAGATACACGCTATTACATTGCGTTCTGGAAGGATTACAAGCAATCGAGGGAGCGAAACGTCACAAAACGAAGAAAATCAGAATCCTGGACAGGAAGAGGAGCGCGGGCGCGCTGCCTTAGGCGCGGGCGTGCCTCTACCTACTGCTGAATTTAAAAATTCTGCAGAAAATGGCGAGCAAGAGGAACCGATCAAAAAAAAATTGGGTAATTCAGAGGAGAAGAGCAGTACAGAGAAAAAGAGTGATAACAAGGAAGTATTTCCTCCGCCACCATTTCCAAAAAGGCTTCAGAAGCAAAAATTGGACAACCAGTTTGCTAAATTCATGGAAGTTTTCAAGAAATTACAAATCAACTTACCTTTTGCTGAAGCTCTGGAACAAATGCCAAGCTACGCCAAATTCATGAAGGGCATTCTGTCGAGGAAATTGAAGTTAGAGGAGTTAAACACAGTTGCTTTGACGGAGGAGTGCAGTGCGGTTTTGCAGCAGAAGTTACCACCAAAGTTAAAAGACCCTGGTAGTTTCACTATACCATGCATAATTGGAAAATTGTCGTTCGACAAATGTTTATGCGATTTAGGAGTAAGCATCAACCTCATGCCATACTCTATATTCTTACAACTTGGCCTCCCTGATCCAAAGCCAACCAACATGTCACTGCAGCTGGCTGATCGTTCAATCACTTATCCACGAGGAATTGTCGAAGATGTTTTGGTGAAAGTTGACAAGCTAATCTTTCCAGCAGATTTTGTCATCCTTGATTATGAAGAAGACAAGAAGATCCCTATCATTCTTGGTAGACCATTCTTGGCAACGGGAAAGACATTGATTGATGTACAAAAAGGGGAACTAACCATGAGGGTGCACGATCAGAATGTCACATTCAATGTGTTCAAGGCAATGCAATTTCCAACAGAAGAGGAACAATGCTTTAAGGTGGATGTAGTGGAGCAAGTAAAAATTGAACACATGCTCATGAATGATACACTGGAAAAGGCTTTACATGGGGAATCAACAGTTGAAGAGGATGAGGTTGAAGAACAAGTGCAGTTCCTGAATGCTTCACCATGGCAACAAAAGTTTGAGAGACCGGTGGAATCGTTGGGGTTATCTGAGTTGAAAGAATCACATCAGAGGTTGAAACCGTCTATCGAGGAAGCACCGAAGCTAGAGCTCAAACCGTTACCTGCTCACTTAAGGTATGCTTCTCTTGGGGAATCATCTACGTTGCCTGTGATTATTGCTGCTAATCTCACAGGTCCTGAAGAAGAAAAGCTGTTGAGGGTTCTCAGGGAATTCAAATCAGCCATTGGTTGGACTATTGCAGACATTAAAGGAATTAGCCCTGCCTATTGCCAGCATAAGATTCCGCTGGAAGAAGGAAGTAAACCAACAGTGGAACATCATAGACGGCTAAATCCACTCATGAAGGAGGTAGTAAAGAAAGAAATTATCAAGTGGTTGGATGCAGGTATTATCTATCCTATTTCAGACAGCGCTTGGGTGAGTCCAGTTCAATGTGTACCGAAAAAAAGGGGCATGATTGTGGTAACCAATGAGAAGAATGAGCTCATTCCTACGCGAACAGTTACTGGTTGGAGAATCTGCATGGACTACCGGAAGTTGAACAAAGCTACTAGGAAGGATCACTTTCCTCTTCCTTTCATTGATCAGATACTAGACCGACTCGCCGGCCATGATTACTATTGCCTGCTGGATGGATATTCGGGTTACAATCAGATTTGTATTGCTCCAGAGGATCAGGAAANGAGAAGACAACATTTACATGTCCGTTTGGTACCTTCGCTTTTCGAAGGGTTTCTTTTGGGTTATGTGGTGCACCTGGCACTTTTCAGAGGTGCATGATGGCAATTTTTTCAGACATGATTGGTAAGACAGTGGAAGTCTTCATGGATGACTTTTCAGTATTTGGTTTCTCTTTTGACGAGTGTCTACACAATCTCAGCATAGTTCTGAAAAGATGCGTGGAGACCAATCTAGTCCTCAACTGGGAGAAGTGCCATTTCATGGTACAAAAGGGAACTATTCTGGGACACAAGGTGTCACATCGGGGCCTGGAAGTGGATAAAGCCAAAATAGAGACCATTACAAACCTTCCACCTCCCAATTCAGTAAGAGGAATTCGTAGTTTCCTTGGACACGCAGGTTTCTACAGAAGATTCATCAAGGACTTCACAAAAATTTCCAAGCCCTTGTGTCAGCTGTTGGAGAAGGATATTTCCTTTAAATTTGATAAAGATTGTTTGACAGCTTTTGAAACATTGAAGAAGAAGTTGATTTCAGCACCGGTAATCATTGCTCCAGATTGGACTGAACCTTTTGCCATGATGTGTGATGCTAGCGATTTTGCAGTAGGGGTTGTTCTTGGCCAAAAGAAAGATAAACTATTTCATGTTATTTACTATGCAAGCAAGACACTCAATGATGCGCAATTGAACTACACAACAACTGAGAAGGAGCTGTTAGCCATTGTGTATGGCTTTGAAAAATTCAGATCATACTTGCTCGGAATTCAACGTGGAGATCAAAGATAGAAAGGGGACAGAAAATCAAGTAGCTGATCACCTCTCACGATTGGAAGATCTTGGTAAATCATCGCAAGACAGTACTCTCATCAATGAATCCTTCCCGAATGAACAACTGTTTGGAGTACAAGAAGAAGAACCATGGTATGCTGATATTGTGAATTATCTTGTGAGTCAAATTGTTCCACTAGATTTGTCTTCAGCCTAAAGGAAGAATTCATGCATGACGTCAAGTGGCTCCGTTGGGATGAGCCATATCTGTTTAAACAAGGGGCTGATCAGGTTATCAAGAGGTGTGTACCATATAGTGAGACAAAAGCTAGTCTAAGGGATTATCATGCCACAGCTTATGGAGGCCATTATGGAGCTGACACCGTGTATCCACCACTGGATTCACCCGAGGAGGGTGACTCTGCTGATGAATGAGGTATATCTGCACACTTTCTTTGTTTCTTGCCTTCAATGGGGACATTGAATATTTTAATGTTTGGGGGTGGGGAATGAAAATGGTAGTTAGATGCATATAGGACATGTAGTTGTAGTGTTTTTCATGTATTTTGTTTTATTTGTACATATAGAGAATTTTGTTGCAGTTTTTGTTCTGTTTACCATATGAGTCCACTTTAGTTGCATTTCATAGCATGCATTTTTCATGATTCCTTATGATGAGCTAATCCTGGTTGTTAGGTCAATGTCAATTTGAGTGTGGTATTGATGAGCAGAGGGATGATTTACAGTCCTTAGGAAATTGATTTGCATGTCTCAGAAACACATTCTTTACACCGCCTCATCAGTTGCTTTTGGGCTAGGTTGAGTCATGCCTGTTTAATTGTTTTAGATTTAATTGCCTATTTTTATCTAGAATGTTTGTTATTCCCTTGATAAGGTAAAGATGCTAAAGTATAAGTTTGGGGAAAACTAGGGATTCATGCTAATTGTTAATAGTTGTCAGGTATGGCTTGGCATCAAATGGCTAGTAGCCGGCTCATAGTTTTATGAGTAGTCTAGGGTTGGAATTGAGAATTCTCATTCCAGATTGTAAAAAAAAAAAATAGAAAAAGAAGAAGAAAAAGAAAGAAAAAAAGAGAGAGTAGTGTGAATAAATGCGAGGCAAAATTAACCAGGGTGAGCTCTTTAATACTCGAGCAATTAAGTTCAAGGGGACTTTGTGCCTAGTGACCTAAGGCTTTTCATAGTCTGGGATCCACTAACCTAACGCTCGCTACATGGGTATTATTGTATAAGCCTTTAGGGGTCTCATCCATTGCACGGTTAAGTAAGCCTAGGCATTGAGTTAGGTGTCGTAAGGGTTGTTTAGCAATAAAGTATGGTTACCTGTCTAACTCAAATGAATGACGGAAATGTTTGCATGTTATGAACTGTTTACCACTCATTCTAATTATAAGCATGTGATTGTCTTGACGACAAATAGGTATGATTTTGATCTAGTATAAAAGTATATTTGATGAGCATCGCACGCACACACGTTTCTGTTCATGTAGTATCGGTATAAGGGGGCTTGGTCGAGCTCTGTCTGGATGTATCACATCTCTTTGAGACTTTGGTTTGTCAACTGGTTTTGGTAAGTTCGAAGGGGTCGTTGCATTTTCATAATAGTTGCATTCATGCATTGCGTTGCATTAGATTGTTAGAATCTGTTTATGCTTGGGGGCAAGCATCGTTTTAAGTTTGGGGATGTGTTAGTGGACACAAAGTCCACTATATACGTTCCATTTCGACTTAAATTGATCGCTTGTGCCCAAGTATGTGGTGTCTTTTGACGTGTTTTGTGTCTTTAGTGTGCAGATTGCCGTTCGAAGCAGAATGAAAGATTACTCGAATAAATTGGTGGTAGATGAGCGAGGATTTCATATGAGGAAAGTCGAGGCTTGAGTTGAGATGAGGAGAGGGCAAGACGAGGCGTGAACCGAGTAAGAAGAGCAGAAATCAAGCAAAAATGCAGTAGCTGCAGGCGCGCCCGCGCTTCTAACACGCGCGCCCGTGCTGCAGCAAAGGATCCAAGCGCGGCCGCCCTTCAGCTTGGCGCGCCCGCGCCCCAGTCGGGCAAATTTAATTTTTATCGCAGTTGCATTACTTTCAAGGCCCAGCAAAAGCAAGCCCAGGGATTTTTGGGTTTATTATATAACCTAGAAAAAAACATTAAGTAGGGCATCTTTTGTTTTATCGCAATATATTTCAAGTATTACTTTTGTAAGCCGTCAAGGAGAATTAGGTCATCAAGCCATCTTGGGTGATTTAGTTCAACTATTTTATTTTTCCTTTGTAATTCTCTACACGGGTCGAACGGTTGTTTCATACTCTTGAATTTAATTTCAGTTTTCTATTTCTAGTTGTTTTTCTATTATGTTTTCATTCGAACCCATGATGGCAGATAGTCCAATTATGGGCTAATTGTTGTCATGGGATTTTAATGGATTTTTCTATCGATTCTAGATATTGATTGTGTTTATGCCTAAGTGTGTGATTGTTATGGATATCCTAGCATGGTTAAGCGTATTCGTTATAAATGCGTCGCGAACATTTATGATTGTTTGTTGAACCCTCGTGAATTCGAAAGTGGATCTAGGGTTTAGAACATGCCATGCTAGCATAGGTTTTTGCGCGTTGATAGCATGTATTAATTTGTGGTGTAATTCTACCCGTCTTGCGCTGACTATGTGATTTTATGGATACTTGTGCTTACGCCATTATGTTTTCAATTTATATAGACATATAGGGACTAAGCATAGTGGTTGACTAATTGACTTTTATCAATTGTGGATGTTAATTAGGATGGTATGCGTGCAACGGAAGTTGGCGTTTATTAGTTTTGTGTGATCTAATCAGTTATCCTCACTATCACATGCTAGGTTAAAAAGGCATAAGATTCTAGATGAGATAGTTAATGAAGTTGAAATCCCATGCTTGTTTCATATAAGTAAATCGTTAAGTTTTAATTGTTAGTTTAATCAAAACACCAATTGTTTATTGTCTTAGCTGTGAAGTATAACTATACTCTGGTGTATAAGTGAACTAAACATAAGTAAGGCGAGTCTCTGTGGGAACGAATTCTACTTATTATTGTATTACTTGTGACCACGTTCTCTTGCGTGAATAAAGTGCGAACAATAATCAGAGTCTAGATAGGCAACATTATTTAGTTTTGTACTTAGAAGAATTTCTGAAGAAAGTGAAACCAGAGTCTGCATGAAGATCAGAGTCTGGAAGGTGATCAGAGTCTATAGACTATCAGAGTCTATGATTTGGCAGAGTCTACAGATGATCAGGGTCTACAGATGATCAGAGTCTATAAAACTGTCAGAGTCTGAAGATTCCAGAGACTATGAAGTTGAAGTTATATTTGGAAGATGATCATAGGAATGGGAAGTCTTCGAAGATCAAGACAAATATTCTGCAGATATGCTATAAGAAGGAAAGAGAATTTCAGAAGGAAAATGTCAACTAATAATTAGGAATTTTATTCCTATTGTAATTTGTTTTCTGTTATTAGTTGATAGGCAGTTCTTTATATAAACTCTATATAACCTAATTATAAAAGGGTCGAACTAGTGAAGAGCATAGAGATAGAGAGAGTTGCTGTGAGAAACACAGAGAAGCTGCTAGGGTTTGTGTACACCCTAGGAGAGTTTTGNATAGAGAGAGTTGCTGTGATAAACACAGAGAAGCTGCTAGGGTTTGTGTACACCCTAGGAGAGTTTTTATTCATACATCAATAAAGACAGTATTCATTGTTATCTTTGTGTTTTGATCTTTGTTGCTAATTTATATTTGTTAATTCATATTGAGTTGCTTTTAATCAGGCAGAAAAGGAACATAAGTATTCAACCCCCCCTTCTACTTGTGCAACTGGGAAAACAATTGGTATCAGAGCCTAAAGTTTAAAATCGATCAAAGATGTCTGGAAACAAAGATGGCAATTCTAAGATTCCTATGCTTAAGAGAAACGAGTTCACCCACTGGAAGGTTAAGATGCTGCACCATCTGGAAGCAACAGACCCTGACTATCTTGACAGGATTCATGAAGGACCCTAGGTGCCCTTAAAGCTTGTGCCTCAGACCATTGAAGAAGGTAAAGTAACTGAAGAACACTTCATTGAAAAACCAAAGGCTGAATGGACAAAAGAGGACAAAGAAAATGTCCTTAAGGAGGCAAAAGTAAAGAACATTCTCTTTAACAGTTTAGATTCTGTTCTAACTAACTGTGTCATATCATGCAAGACTGCTAAGGAGATGTGGACAAAACTTGAGGTGCACTGTCAAGGGACTAAAGATGTCAAGAAGAATGCTAGGTCTTTGCTCATTCAAGAGTATGAGTACTTTGAAGCAAAATCTGGAGAATCTATCACTGAGATGTATGATAGGTTTACAAAACTCTTGAATGAGATGGCTATGCTTGGTAAGGTTTATGATTCTGAAGATACGAATACCAAGTTTCTGAGAGCACTTCCTGAAGAGTGGGACAATAAGACTACAGCCATAAGAGAAGCTAGAGATTTGGATGAACTAACTCTAGAAGAATTGTATGGCAGACTCAAGACATATGATTTGGAGATGCAACAGAGGAAGAATAAGAAGTCTGTGAAGACAAAATCTGTGGCACTCTTACTGGAGTCTGAGAAAGAACAACAGGAACAACCCACAGAAGCTAGAATCAAGGATTCAAGGAAGAAGGGTATAGCTGTTGAGGAGTCAGAGTCTACTGACACAGACTCTGATTCTGATGAAGAGATTGAACTAAGTCAAATGATGGCTATGTTTGCTAAAAATTTCAAAAGAATGAAATTGAATAAAAGAACTGGCAAATTTAGCAAAAGGCCATCATTCAAGAAGGAAGATGAAAAGGTTGAGAAGAGCAAGAGTACAATTATCAAACTTGACAAAGCAAAGGTCAAATGTTTCAACTGTGGAATATTGGGGCACTTTGCCAGTGAATGCAGAAAGTCAAAAAGTCAAGGAAAAGGAAAAGCACTTCTATCAACAGGAAAGGACTGGGCAGACTCAAGCTCAGAGGATGAAATTGATTATGAAAATCTAGCACTGATGGCATCCTCCTCAAGAAAATCACAATCTCCCAAAGAACCCTCATCTCCTAAAACTCAGGTATCAATCTTCACCCCTGAATCCTTACTCAATTTAGATTCTAATGGCATAGAAACTGTGCAAAGTGAGGTCAATAAAATAATGACAACATGTAGGTCTCTCACTAGTGAAAGTGAAAGGTTGAGAGAGGAAAATTTGACCTTGACTAAAAGGAATGATCATTTAGAGTCTGAGTTAATATTAATGGAACAATACAAAAAGGATTCTGAGAAACATAGTCATAACTACACTGAAATCTTGAAGGCCTATGACTATGTTAAGAAAGAACTAGAAGAAGAGAGACTCAAGTTTAGAGTCTGGACAGACTCTGGTAGAAAAGTTCAAGAAATTCTCAATAATCAAAATGTGTGTCAAACTGCTGGTCTAGGCTATGACAAGAGTCAAGGCAAAAGACCTACTGTTGAGAATGATAACTTAAATGAAGCTAGCCAAGTTAATAAGACTAAAGACAAAAGTACATTTGTTCCTGTTAAGTTTGTGACACCTAAAGAAAAATCTGAAACCACAAACTCATCTGTCATTAGTCCCCCTGTTGTTAACAAAAAGACAGATGAAACAGGAGCAAATAACTCTAAGAAAAATATTAATATAGGGTACTTGTCTAAGTCAAAATTAAAAGAAAGGCTAGAGAACTTATCAGAGTCTACCAAAACTAGGAGAAATAGGAATGGTAAGGAAGGAATTAATAAGGCAAACAATTACCAAAAGGATCCTAATGCTCCTAGAAAGAAGTGTTATAGATGTGGCAACCACAATCATTTAGCCATAGACTATAAAGCAAAAATTGAGAAGAAATCAGAGTCTAGTCCTTCACAGACTCTGAAAAGTCACTACACTCCACAGAAACCTTGTTATCACTGTGGAAGCATATTTCATTCTATTTATATGTGTAGGGACTATCATGATTTGTATTATAATTTTTATGAGCTAAAATCTTCTATTGATAAAAGTTGGTATGACACTGTTAAGACTCCACCAGAGTCTAAGGCAACAAAAGAAACAGGTAAATCCAAAGAAAAAGTTGTTAAACCTGTTTTACCTAGGGTTAGTAGAAAAGGATCCAAAACTGTTTGGGTCCTCAAAACATCTAACTAGTTGCTTTATGTATGCAGGGAACCAGGGTAAAGAATGTAACCCTAATCCTGGACAGTGGATGCTCAGGACACATGACTGGAAAGAAATCCCTGCTTACAGACTTTGTGGAAATGGCTGGCCCAGAAGTATCCTTTGGAGATGGCAACAAAGGACAAACACTGGGATATGGCAAGATTGTACTTGGGAATGTCATCATTGAACAAGTAGCTCTAGTTGATGGCTTAAGGCATAATTTAATAAGCATAAGTCAACTTGGAGATAAAGGTTACCATACTGGCTTTGACAACAAAGAGTGTCTTGTGACTCACAAAGAAACAGGCATTGTGGTTTTCAAAGGACTTAGGCATGGTAACATTTATGAAGCCAGCTTGGAGGATTGCATACACAGTGAAATCACATGTCTATATAGCAAGGCCTCAACAGAAGAAAGCTGGAAATGGCACAAGAAACTGTCACACATCAACTTCAAAACACTCAATAAGTTGGTTAAANAAACTGTTTGGGTCCCCAAAACATCTAACTAATTGCCTTATGTATGCAGGGAACCAGGGTAAAGAAAGTAACCCTAATCCTGGACAGTGGATGCTCAGGACACATGACTGGAAAGAAATCCCTGCTTACAGACTTTGTGGAGATGGCTGGCCCAGAAGTATCTTTTGAAGATGGAAACAAAGGATAAACACTGGGATATGGCAAGATTGTACTTGGGAATGTCATCATTGATGAAGTAGCTCTAGTTGATGGCTTAAAACACAATTTAATAAGCATAAGTCAACGTGGAGATAAAGGTTACCTCTGGATCAGATTTTGCATTTCCAGATTTCTTGTGTAACTGAAATGAAAGATGTTTGTTCCTTAAGCACTGAACTGATATTCAAGTTATATCATCTTCATTTCTGTCTGTTTGAGCTCTCTCTGCTTCAAAATCCTTCATAGTTTGAACTTAAAGAACTTATCATAAACAGAGCTTCATAAGAATCAATATTCTTGGGAACGTCTTCAATAGAACACAGAACATAACTCAAATAATGTTCTCCCCCTAAGAATGTGATTCTCCTTCTTTTTCTTCTTCTCCCTTTTGATAATCAATGGAAGTGTCAATTCTTTTCTGTTCTTCCCACTTGGATGATGAATCCTCTACTGACAACTCCTTTCAAGTATAGGATACAGTTTCTTGATTCTCCCATATTCTGTTGTTTCCCCTCAGGATCAGAAGATAAGATTTTCTTTTTCTTTCTTGTCTAAAATCTCTCCCTAAGGATATTAACGTCTCCCAAGGATATGAACCCCCTAAGAATATTAACTTCTCCCAATGATATGAAGATAAGACTTTATTAACTTCTTCTTTTTCTCCCTATAAATTCTCCCCCTTAGTTGAGAAATCATCCAATGACTCATCTTTTGAATTGTTTATCTTCCAAAGAAGGTTCTCGTCTGTTATTGATCGAGAAAAATATAGTAGCTTTTCTTTCAGAAGTAGCAAGTAGCAAGGGTAAGTGTTTGGCTTATGGTTTCCTCACTTCTACTACGTTCTGTTGGTGTTTACACTCAAGTGTCGAGCACTTAGAAGTGTTTCACTCTTTCTCTCCCTATCTCTCACTCAAGTGTATCTCTCCTTCACTTTCACTTAAGTGTTTCTCTCTCTCACTTTCACTCTACATTTCAAATATAGCCTTCTGTACCTGCAAGTGAAATCCGTCAATTCATACAAATGACAATGTAATGAATGGCAAATTAGAGCCTACGTTTCCCTCGAAACCCAATGACGGGAATTTTGTGTTAATACCTATACCTCTCACTGTGCACGCCTTGTAATGTGTTCCTAGAATTTATTTGTTTAGGCTTACCATCAGTGTGAGTGCCGGTGGTGTGCTTGACTCATTACAAGATGCTTTTGCTGACGAGCGAATTTCAATGGACTCACCCTGTTGAGAGAATGATTCCATAGACAGTTTTATTACCTTTTCAGCTCCGCATCTTTTCGAGAAGATACAGATAAGCTTACAGTTACCTCAGTTATATACTACTTTGTTATTCCCTTTAAGTACACTAAGTTTGTAGAAGGGGGGGGTTGAATGCAAACTTAAGAATCAATTTAAAATTCTTGCGGATTTAAGTTTGTTCAAGAGTTTGGTTAAGTGTTTTGACAAATTAAATCGAAGATGAAACTGGAAGAATTAAAAGCAAATTAAAAGAAAACAATCTTTTAAAATTACTAGTGGATTGGTTTTTCCACTAGTGTATTTTTGCTTTCAAATAACCTTGGTAAAAATACCAAGCTGCTTACAAGTTGTTTTCTTTGAACTTAGAAAAGCACTACAAATATTGCCTATTCTTCTACTGTGCTTTTCTTGAGTTCTTGATATTTTTCACACTTGCTACAATAGACTACTAACCACTATATAGCAGTTTTCTTCTACATCTATTTTCTATCGACAGATAAAATTACAAAATATATTTTACAATGTTTACATGAAAATAGAAATTAGTTTCTTTCACAGTCTTCACTACAATTTGACTTGTCCTGGAAGTATCTTTGTCCTGATCCATTCCTTGAAGACTGTGTTGCTTGAAAGACTTCACAATCCTGACAGGACTGTCTTCCATTGATTCAGTTTCTGCAAAGTTCCCATTCCTTTTGTCTTCACCTAAATTGGGAAACTTTAATCAACTGATAATTGTTGTTAATCTTATCAGTTGATTCTCCTTTTCTCATCCATCAATGGATAGGTTATCCATTGATCAATTGATGTATCGATGGATAATTAATTTATCCATCGACTCCTTATCCATTGATGGTCCTTTATCCGTTGGTTGCCTTTATCCGTTGATTAGTGCTTTTATCCATTGACTCTAATATCAGTTGATCACTTCATTTGACTTAGAATATTTACAATTGATCAGCCATTCTTCACATCCGTTGAGAAGCTATAAATTGAAGTCAATATTTATCAGTCGATCACTTCTCAGCATCCATCGAGGCAATACAATCAATTGATAATGAAACATAAATCAAATGTTACAATCCAGTATATCAGTTGAATAAACAAGCTTCAACTGAACAGTAGCATTATTTACAAGTTTCGGACGATTACTTTTTCTAGTTGTTAGTTGAGTTATCCTCTCTATGAGATTTGTTTGCTAAGTTTAACAATCAAATAGGGGGAGATTGTTGGTGAGATTACGAAGCTATATGAATAGTAATCGTGATAACTCAACACTAGAACAGGACAGGTAAATAATACTACGCCTACACAGAAATCAGGAAGAAATGAAGACAAGGCAAATACAGTGTATCAAGACATTAGAAGAAGTTTTGAAGTCTACTAAAGGTCACTGAAAGAAGTACATTAATATGTTCATGCCTCAGTGAAGAATAATGGCTAAAGACTTTCAGGATTTCAGAAGTGTTGAAGATTCAGTATAGAAGTGCCACAAGAAGATTTCAGTGTAAAGGCATTGATTGGAGATAGACAGTGTCTGAAGCATAGGAATCTAGAAGGGTGAAGACAAAGGTTAAAGAAGACATCTACAGTCTTGACGTTATACTCACTGAAAGAAGTTCATTCATATGTTCAAACATCAGTGAAGAACAGAGAATGAAGTATTCAAGATTGTGGTAATAATGAAGACGTTGTCGAAGTTCCAGAAAAGATTCTAGTGAAATTACAGTGTCCATCAACAGTCAGTGTTTGAAGCAATGCAACAGTCGAAGGTTATTCAGCTGAAACAAAAAATAAATCAAGGGAATTTAATTCAGTGTTAGTCATTTGTGAACCAGACCAGTGCACTAAGCGTCAGCACATGTTAGGTCCAAAGTGTTGTAGAGGGGGGGTGAATACAACTTTTTAGAATAATGAGAGAATATATAAATGTGCAGGTAATAAATGATGACACAGAATTTCAAGAATATATCTTTATATTCATTGAAGGATTTGCTACAACATTCATAAAGGCATCATGATCAGTTGAACAATAAATACAGCAATTAAAGCTAGATTCAACTGATCCTCTCTCTCACTATTGTTTTACAGTAAATGCTCTCTCTTTTGAATATATCATTGAAATTACAGAGAAAAAATCTATTACAAATAAAAACAAAGTGCTGCTTTTATAATGTCATGTAGTCTTGATCTTGTCCTTTTTGTGTACGTGGCCCAATCAGGACTCTTCAACAAAAAGCACTTTCCCAACCACTTTGGATCAACCGTTCACAATAAGCCACTTGTCCCTTGAACATTAAATGCTACATATCTACCCGCATCTCGATCTTCGCCTGGACCCATCTCGATCTCGATCTG
>QRFB01003367.1:16497-33884 GCA_008931105.1 Oenanthe javanica | reverse complement strand
ATTTCTTGCGCTCCTCTTCCTCACGAGCTTTCTTCTTGGCTGCTTTTTCTTTCTTCATGAACTCAGGGTTGCAGACTTCATCCATCCTTTTCTTGAGAAGATTAAGTCCTTCTGCTTCCACATGATTTCTGATCTTGTAGTCTCTAAATAACCTCAACCACCTTTCAATCATGCTGCGAGTGGTAAGCTTCGTGGGAATGTCTTCAAACCTCAGCTTCGTGACTTTGTCAGGGTACCCCTTTTCCCCTTTCTTCCTTATAACCAGCTGCTTAGGGTATCCAATGACAATAGCGGTGGTGCATTGCTGTAGCCTCTGAATATCAAGCTGTTGTCTTCTCTTACAGAAGTTATCAAACGTGACCCTTAGATAATCCTGATCAAACTCGTCAACATCATCCATCTCATCAATCAATTCCCTTATGATACACAGTGTTTCATGACTGTGTTCTGCAAAGACGTCGTACTTGATTTCAATGATGGTTTCCACCTGATGCTTGTCTGTATAGATCAGCAGATCATTCTCATTCTCAGCTTTGCTCTTGACAAACTTGACATTTGCACTAACCACTGCACTAGCTTCCTCCCTTATTTCCCCTTCTTCTGGAATGTCTATTCTTGGATCTCCGTATCTTTGCACATGCTCTCTTATTGCCTCGTCTTGCTGCTCGAATGCATAGTCTTCAGGTTCCTTCTTAACCACTGGTAGTGTAGCTTCAGGCAACTTGTATCTAGCGTCTTGCCTTCTTATCAGCTTCTCCAAGTCCTTAGCCACCAGCTTCTTTTCCTTTGTTAGAAAACCCTTAGAGAGGACTAGCTTTGCAACTGCCTTCAGCACATTTCCGCTCGGAGTTAGTTTCGAGTCATGCAGATTTACGATCCTCAAGACCTTGTCATGGACATATCTGATCTGGTAGGGATTTAGAATAATGTCAACCCCTCTGTCTTCAGCCATCTTCAACAATTTCTCCTTAAACAGCACTCCAGTCTTGACAGAGGTGTCTACCTTGTGAGCGAATTCTACCAGTTCACTTGCACCCCTTTCATGGAAGAAAGCTTCATCGACCATACACGGCCCGATTTTTGTTATGGGTGTCCAAGTGATCATCAGATTCCATGCCTTCTCCTTGAATATGACTTGTACGGAGGTGCATCCCTGTCTTATACAATTTAGATAATTCAGCAGCCCAGGGTTTAGATTTTCTAGCTTATGAAGAAGAAAGCTCAATCTTTCTGAGTCATGAGCATAGGCTCTTGGTCCAGCTAAGGCTTCTCTAGCCTTGTCCCACTCGGGACCTTCCCTCCTTATGTCAGCCTGGACCTTAGGATCTTTGATCTTTTTCATTTCAAACTCATGCTGAGTTTTCTGAGCCGCTCTCTTCTCCTTTGCCATTAGTTCTTTTTCAACTATCCCTTGTAGAACTTCTTCATTTACTCTTTCTCTGGCTTCCCTGAAAATCTCTCCTTGCATCTCCGCTTCATCAACTTCTTCTTCTGGGACATGCTCGTCAGCAACCGAGTGGTCTCCTGCATCACCTGCAACTCCTGCGCCAGATCCGCCAGGATTTAGACCTCTTTCTTGTTCCCACTCTCTTGCCCGTTGCTCGAGTCTCGACCTCCTTGCCACTAAGGCTTCTACATCCATCTCGTCATCATCAGAATCTTCAATAAAGTCTCCCATAAATGCATCGACAAGAGGTGTTTCTTTCTCAGCTTCTTCTTCAACTACCATCTTCTGCTTGCCTTTGTCCTTAAGAGCCGGTTGAGCCTCCTCCACCTTTTCACCAGATTTGTTTGAGGACTCGATCACCGGACCCTTACTAGTCAGCTTTTTCAGACCCTGATCCTCCTTCTCCCCCTTAGGTGTGTTATCCTCATCAGGAGCATCATCATCATTATTATCGTCACCACCACCACCGGTTGAAGGACCAGGTCCAGCCCTGTTACGTCCAAAGACAGCATCAAGTAGTTCATTCAGCTTCGTCCAAACCTGAGACATGCCATGAGTGACATCATCTACTGACCTCCCAACCTCCACCTGTGCCAATCCAAGATTGTTTATCTTGTCAATCATTTGATTTTGGACGGCAATCAGGTTCTCCATGAACTGAGCTCCAACCTCCAATCTTCCAGAGTGAGAAGAGACAGCAGCAGTAACACCAGCAACTCCAGCCTCCAAAGCCTCCACTTTCTTCACTAGATCCTGCAATTTGGGGGACGGTGTTTGGCTTGGGTTAAACTGTTTACTCTCGCCGGGTTCTGTTTCACTCAAGATCCCTAAAAAGAAGGGATCTACTCTCCCTGTCTCTCCCTCGTGTTTAGAGCCTAACAGTACTAGAGCCTCATCCACTAATCGCTGGGGACTAGCGGTGAGTTGGTCGGCGATATCAGTCAGTGAGACTGAACTTTTAAGCGCTGTGTCTACGATAGGAGATGGCGTTATGACCATGTCATCCCCTTGTTCACTTAGAACCTTTTCTGGTTCGCTGGGCTGTTCTGGAGGCGTAGACCCACCAGTCACCAGATGTCGTTGCTCTGCGAGCAACTTGTTTTCTGATTTAGATGAGGAAGCGTCATCCGTACTGGATTCGACAGACTCTTCCTCATTAAAACTTCCTGAGATACTAGTATCAGAAGTGCTAGTCTCAGTTTGCCATTCCCCTTCCGAGAAATTGCTCAAAGAGCCCTGAGCGGACAACTCAGGGGAGGTAGGGTCAGCTCCTATTGGCTGTTGAGTTGGACCCCCTCCTTGACTCTCACCAGAATGCCTAGGCGAGTGCGAATTTGTTGGAATGTTTTGAAGAGGTGAGCCACCAGCGTGAAGTGTGGTGGCTGTGAGAGGTAAACTATCCCTAACAGGTTGTGCAGTTGCCACTGGGTTTGAATCCACCTTTTGCTTCTTTGGAGGTGGCAGAGCTGCTGAAGTGACTACTCTCTCAACTCCTACACTCCCTCCACTCGAATCACTCGACTCAGATAAGCTTGCCTTCCTTTTATCACCAGTTTTAGGGCTGGCTGAACGTTTATGAACAGAAGGGCTTGCAGCCTGGGATAGAGCCTGGGGGTTTTCAGGCCCACGGCTGTAGAAAACAGGTTGAATTGACGATTGATCAAGATCAGCAAGAATAGGTACCTGACTCAGAAGATCGTCATCCTTGTCAGCGCCAGCTTCTGCAACATTTGCATCAGTCATGTCAACATCCACACCTGCTTCTCCCAGATTTACAGGCACTTGATTTCCACCTGCAGCTTCGTCACCGCTACTCTCAGCTTCTTCTGCGGTAAACTGAGAAGCATGCATCCTAGCATACGCATCTTGCAGTTCCTGGAAGTATGGAGTCAAGCGCAACTCAAAAAGTCTTGACTTTTGCTGGGTTTCCATGGTGGAGATACTCTTTAGAGTCATATCAAAACATGCCATCCTTTCAGAGCCTTGAAATACTCTTCTGTGTTCCTCTGAAAGGACGTCATCCAGAACCATCTGAAGAAATCTTGGCATCCAGCATTTGACTGGTCCATCTTCCGGATTCCTAGATGCATTCTTCTCCAATGCCCATCTCTCAAGCAACTGAATTAACAGATGTTTGCCAACATTCACCTTCCTGTTGTTGTCCACTCCATATAGTATTACCCGACAGCTATTGTTCATTGGCCTGTAGTCTTTGTCCTTGGGTAACATGCAGCGTTGAATTGCTTGAACTATATAATCCCACTCAGTTGGTAGCATACCGGTGTTAACCTTTGTTACCTTGATAGGACCCGTGGGAGGGCGACAACCTATCTCCGTGAATAATTGCAACATATCCTCCATAGTGGGTTCCGGAGCATAATCTTCTGTAGGAAGCCCGAGTAACTCATTGAACTTTCGCAGACTGACTTCATATTTTGCACCACCAATAGTAAAGGATAGGCCTGTTGGATTTGCTTTACCACCCTGAATCTCTAGTGTTGAGTAAGCAGCTTGAAGGGCTTCGACATTCAGGATGGGAGAGGTGGTTAAAGCATGAATTATGATTGAGGTGTTGTTGAGGGATTCAATCCAGAAATGGTAGTGAATGAATCTACCAGTTGTTCGATCAGCAGAGAGATTAACAAAGTTGGTTTTGGGAATTGTGAATTTGCCATTTTAAAATTGTGTTTAAAAAAAATAATGTTCTGAAAAGATTTTGCAATGAAATTTTAGAAAACAAGTTCTACTTTTAAACACAAAGAAAACGTACACTACCCCCACTAATTACCCCACGTAATTAGTGACACAATTTAACACAAATTACCTGCCCACTAATGACCACTTAACTCCCCACTAATGATTGACGGTTGAGTTTTCGAAAAATAAAGTGAACCGCCGGTAATGTAGATTTAGCTATGAGAGAGAAAATATTTTTATATTCTTGAAAAAAAACAAGACAGGGCGGTTGAGTTTCACTTTATGGATTAAACAGGAGTACTCACAACTATTCCACTCAAGAACACAAAATGACTTAAGAACAAGAAAGCACGAAACAAAAAACAAACTCACTTGAATAAAAGGAAAGAAACTAAAGAACTGATTGCAAGAACACGAATGACGTTAAAAACAACGCAAGAAGTTCAATAGTTTTAAACAAAATTTTAGCAGAGTTTCGTTTTGGTTACGCGTGTGTAATGGCAGGGAAAGGAACTCTGGTAATGTATGTATACGCGTGTGTATATGAGGAGCTTAAGCTTTTGAAAGAGAGAGAAAAAGTAAATGGAAATAATGAACAGTCTTTTTAATGCTATAATATATATATAGGCACGATTAAAAAGNATATATAGGCACGCTTGAAAAGAAACTGAAAAGACAAGTCACATCTCGATCTCGAGATCCGCATCTCGGTCCACATCTCGATGTCGACCGCTATGTCGATCTCGATCTACATCTCGATGTCGATCTCGATGTCGATGTCGATGTCGATGTCGATCTCGATGTCGATCTCGATGTCGATCTCGATGTCGATCTCGATGTCGATGGATCGAGATTTGCCTTGAACTTTCTTAAGTAATTTTCACAAGGCGATCTCGATCTCGATCCAGAACCAGATCGAGATTTGCCTTAGAGAATTTCTCATTACACCATTAGACATTAACCATATAGATATACAAATCAGCACAAGATTAATATCATGAACCTTTCTAACCCCTTATGTCATGCAACACATACATTTTTGAAATTAAGTACACATTATTAATTAAGAATATTCATGAACAACAATAATATGTACACAAACTGAATTATAACAGGTAGGTAGCAAAACTAACAGGTGTTAAGCATCCCCAATTCACCAACCAATCTAGAAAATGTTGATTCGTCTAGAGGTTTAGTGAATATATCTGCTATTTGACGTTCAGTAGACACAAAATGCAACTCTACAGTTCCATTTTCTACATGCTCTCTAATAAAATGATACCTGATGTCAATGTGCTTGGTCCTTGAGTGATCCACAGGATTGTTGGTCATTGCAATAGCACTTGTGTTGTCACACATGATAGGAATCTTAGATACTTCCACACCGTAGTCCTTGAGTTGGTTCTTCATCCACAGTATCTGGGCCACACAGCTTCCAGCAGCAATATATTCTGCTTCAGCTGTCGAGGTAGATACTGTGTGTTGTTTCTTGCTTTGCCAAGACACCAACCTTCTTCCAAGGAACTGACAGCTTCCTGAAGTGCTCTTCCTATCTATTCTACAACCTGCGTAATCTGAATCCGAATAGCCAACAAGATTAAACCCTGTATCTCTTGGGTACCAAATCCCGAGATTTGATGTTCCCTTGAGATACCTAAAAATACGCTTTACGGCTATGAGATGTGACTCTCTAGGATCCGCTTGGAACCTTGCACATAAGCATGTAGAGAACATAATATCAGGTCTGCTAGCAGTTAAATACAAAAGTGAGCCGATCATACCTCGATAGCTTGAGATGTCTACAGGTTTACCCGTTTTATCCTCATCAAGCTTCGTGACTGTTGCCATAGGAGTCTTAGCTTGTGATACATCTTGGAGACCATACATATTCAATAGATCATGAATGTACTTGGTCTGGCAGATAAATATCCCGTCCTTCTTCTGACTAACTTGAATGCCCAGAAAGAACGTCAGCTCTCCCATCATGCTCATCTCATACCTTGATTGCATTAACTTTGCGAATTTAGCACACAGCTTCTCATTTGCAGACCCAAAGATAATGTCATCCACATATACTTGCACCATTATTAGATCATCTTTGCATTTCTTGTAGAAAAGCGTCTTGTCGATTACTCCTCTTGTAAAACCACTTTCTAGTAAGAAGTCTGACAGAGTTTCATACCACTTCCGCGGAGACTGCTTAAGGCCATATACTGATTTGAAGAGTCGATAAACATAATCACAATATTTGATATCGATAAACCCGGGAGGTTGCTCGACATACACCTCTTCATCCAGTTCACCGTTTAAGAATGCACTCTTGACATCCATTTGATAGACTTTAAAACCATGATGTGCTGCGAATGCCAAGAACATCCTTACTGCTTCTAGCCTTGCTACTGGTGCATAGGTTTCATCATAATCAATTCCTTCTCTTTGAGTATAACCCTTAGCAACCAGGCGAGCTTTATTTCGTGTTACAAGTCCGTCTTCATCCAGCTTGTTTCTGAATACCCATTTTGTCCCAACAACAGATCTATTCTTTGGTCTGGGTACCAGCTTCCACACCTTCTGCCTTTCAAACTGATTGAGTTCCTCTTGCATAGCAATCACCCAATCAGCGTCATCTAGAGCTTCTTCCACCACTTTAGGTTCCATCTGGGAAAGGAACACTGAGTATAGACATTCATTCTCAATGGCAATTTCGGCTCTAGCTTTTCCTCTAGTAGTCACTCCGGCATATGGATCACCAATAATTAGCTCGAACGGATGGTCCTTGTTCCAAGTGCGATCCCTAGCAAATGTTCTTGATGATTCAGCTTGATCTTGTAAGTGAAGGTGACTTAGTCTAGAAGCACTTTCACTAGCTTCCCTTGAGCTAGTACTGGCTCCCCCTGAGTGAGCTGCTCCCCCTGAGTGCATACTGACTCCCCCTGAGTTAGTACCAGGTCTGACGGAAGGTGATCCCTCAGCCCTAGTGTTTTGAATTTGCGAAACACTAGACTCTTGATTAATTTCATTATTTATAGTTGGATCACTACCCTGCACTACTGACTCAGGAACTGTATCCACTTCATCAATATCCATATTTTCAAATCTTAGGGAAGTGGGCTCACTATCTTCTTTTTGTATAGAAGGGAGCTTTGAGTCGTCGAATGTGACATTAAGGCTTTCAACCACCTTGCGATCATTAAGCACAAACACCCTGTACGCTGCTACTACTTCAAGAGAATATCCAATGAAAACCCCTTCATCTGCTTTGGCATCAAACTTTCCAAGTTGTGCATTGTCTCTTAACACAAAGCATTTGGCACCAAATACGTGAAAGTACTTGATAGATGGTTTTCGTTTATTCATCATGTAATACGGCGTCTCATTATGGTCCTTTATAATCAGGGTTCTGTTCTGTGTATAACAAGCCGTGCTAACTGCTTCAGCCCAAAAATATAAAGGAAGTTTTGACTCATACAGCATTGTCCTAGCTGCTTCAACCAGTGTCCTGTTCTTCCTTTCTACCACCCCATTCTGCTGCGGTGTTCTCGGTGCTGAATACTGTCGTCTGATCCCTTTAGATATGCAGAAATCCATTAACACTGAGTTCTTGAATTCTGTCCCGTTGTCGGATCGGATAGTCTTCACAGTCAGACTTGCTACGTTTTCAATTACCAGTACATGTCTAATGATCTCATGTGGCACTTCATCTTTCGATGTCACAAACTTCACCCATGTGTATTTGGAAAAGTCATCGACAATTACCAGCGCATATCTTTTCCTTGACATTGACATAACATTAACAGGTCCAAACAAATCCATGTGAAGGAGTTGTAGGGGCTCGGTAATGCTATTCACTTGTTTATCCTTATGCGAGGCTCTTTTTGATTTTCCCATCTCACATGCTTCGCAGAGTCCATCTGGGGTGAACTCCATCTGCGGCAGCCCTCTCACCAATTCTCTCCTTACGAGATTATTCATTGCTTTAAAGTTCAGGTGAGATAATCTTTTATGCCATAGCCAACTTTCATCAGCAGAAGCCTTGCTGTAGAAACACGTGACTTCAGACTGATCAGCAGAATTCATGTCAGCTATGAACAAATTTGACTTCCTTACTCCTTTGAGAGCAAGGCTTCCATCCTTTTTGCTTCGAATCGAACAATCATGCTTCCCAAAGTTGACGTCAAAACCCCTGTCGGTGAACTGACTAACGCTGAGAAGATTATGTCGCAATCCTTCCACAAAAGACACGTCCTCAATGATAACATTTCCACAAACGATCTTGCCATATCCCCTGGTGTAACCTTTGCTGTTATCTCCAAAAGTAACCACGGAGCCGGCTCTCAACACCAAATCTGTTAGCAGGGACTTATTGCCGGTCATATGCCTCGATGCTCCACTGTCCAGCACCCATATGACTTTACTCTTTTCCTGTTCACTGCCCTGCAAATCCAGAAAGGTTAGGTGTTCTTCGGAACCCAATGATGTTTGGGCCCGGCATCAATAATTTCCTTTTTCTTTTCAGATACAGAAGGCTTTGCCTTGTTGCCATCAGGGGCATTCATCTTGACTTTGTCTTTTCCCTTGTCAACCTTGACTGGTTTGTCAGGTTTGGGAGTAGACTGGTCACTCCTAACTTTAGGAGGACTTGAAGTCTTAGTCTTTGACCCCGCATGCTTTTTCTTACCACTACTAGATGTATGTTCAACAGATGCACTAGCAGTATTCATTAAATTAAAATAAGCATGCATGATGTTTACAGCACATGGCATACAATTAGGATTATTGCATTTAGCATGATTTGCATGCATGTTAGGCAAAGCAGTAGTTGCAGGCATGGTATTACAACCAACAGATTTTTCTTCCTCTACATAGAACGGGCAATAGTAAGACAAATGATCAGTTTGATTACAGATATAGCATGCCTTTCTAGCTCGTGTAGATGTAGATACAGATGCAGGTTCAGTTTTAACTGCCTTTACAGGTGCTTTCATTTGGTCTGACCCTGCTACCCATTGTTTATATGACACCGTCTTAGCCTCCTTGGTTCCTACACCTCTCTTAGCATAAGCAATCTTACTCGCTCTCTTAGAAGTTGTAGGTTCTACTACTTTTTCTTCTGAATCTCTTTCAATTTTAATCTCTTGTTCAATTTTAGTAGCAACAGGATCTATGGTCCTAGGCTCAAAATGCTTAAAGATAGGTTTTCTAACATCCATTAAAACCTCAGGCACATTTTCTTTGACTAACACTGGCTCTAACAACTCAGCAGCCCTATTTTTCTTTTTCTGTGTGTAGTCAAGTCCTATGTTTACTTTTTCATTTTTACTCTTGCCTGCCAGTTTCATGTACATGTCCCTTTCTACGAAAACTTTATTAGCGGCTTCTTCAAAAGATTGACATGTTATTTTAAGCTCAGCTAATTCATTTTTAAGTTCTTCGTTAAGGTCTTCCCTAATCTTAAGCTTGTGTTCTAAAACATCTACCTGATTCATTAACTGCCTTTCTGTACGTTCTCTTAATTCTAATTCCTCTACCCTGGCCTCGAGAAGTCTATTTTTAAGGGAGAGTTTAGCGTTTTCCTCATTAACAGCAATTAAATTTAGTTGGAGATTGTACATATCTTTAGTCATGGCAGCTAATTCATTTTGGTACTCAGGAATAGATATTTCATTTACGGTTAGAATTGGTACCTCTGATTGTTCTGAAGATTTTGCCATTAACGCGAAGTTGCATATCTCCTGATCTTCATCTTCATCAGACTCGTCCCAACCCTTCCCTTCAGTCACAACATACGCCCGGCTTCCCTTCTGTTGCTTGCTAACCAAGGCATCATATTTCTTTTTCAGATCAGCATAGGATTCCTTGGGATGAACGTATTTGGGCTTCTTGCACTCTGTTGCAAAATGCCCCAATTCATTGCAGTTGTAGCATCTGAACTTGTTCTTGTCTACCAGGTTAGGTCTGTAGCCACTACCAGATGTGCTACCTCGACCACTGTAACTTCCCCGACCACTTACACTACTGCCTCTGCTGCTACTGCTGCCTCTTCGGCTGAAAGAACTACCAAATCGTCCTTTACCACTTCTTTGCTTCCTGAAGCTGATATGAGCAAATTCTCGAGCAATACAAGCATATGACTTGTCTTCTAATTTGTCCAGCTCTTCAAGGGTATAGTATTCATCCTCACTTTCTTCGGATGGATCTTCAATGTCTAATACCACCCTTTCAGGATTAGCAGTTTTCAATGAGACAGCTGCAAGTGCCTTTACAGCATACTCTTCAGCTACAAGTCCAGACTCACTTACCGCTTCGTGTTCTCCACTATTGTAGGATCTTCTTCTGTCATTTTGTTCCTGCTCCAGCTCGTAGGTCTTCAAAACACCATACAGCTTTTCGAGAGAAGTATTTTTCAAGTCTCTTGACTCTCGAATGGCAGTGATCCTGTGTTCCAGATGTTTAGGCAAATTCAAGAGAAACTTGATATTTGAATCTGCTAGTGGATAGACTTTATCTCTTATACTCAGCTCGATAAGCAATTTACTGTAACGTTTGTAAACATCCGCTACGCTTTCTCCTCGTTCGCATCTGAACGATTCATATTCAGATATCAGAATGCGTTTGTGATTATCTCTAACTTCCTCGGTCCCCTCCATCACCACAGCCAGTTTATCCCACATGGCTTTAGCTGTTTTTAATCCCTTTATTTGAACATAGTACTCTGAGTTTAGGGATTCAATTATGACGTTGCGTAACGACGCATCCATACCAACCAATTCTTTATCTGCGTCTGAAAACTCCATTTCCTCTTTAGGAACAGACCGGGATGGTATTAGTATCCCTCCTTCCATTCGCTCTGGCTCAATTCTCATGGGTATGTATGGACCGTTTTCCAATATTCTCAAGTATACCTTGTTTATTGATTCAAGGTAAGCTCTCATCCTTCCGGTCCATTCGTCATAATGTTGTGCATCAAACGGAGGTATCTTAAATCTGTGTGCGGCGGCCATTTTAATAAAATTTAAAATTAAGATAATACACTTTTCAAATTACAATAAATTGTATTTACTTGAAAAATTAATTATCTCACTTTAAATATCCAACACTCAATATCCAATGGATTTTGCACTTAAGATTCAAGAAAGTTAGTTTTAATCACCGGAACAGTAGCTGGGTCCACCACTTTTTCAAGTTCAACCAGTTGATTCAAGTTCCCTAGTCAACCAATCAAATATTCTTTTATAACCAGATTTTTGACCACAAGAAAACCCACAAAGCTCTAAAGTACAATGTTTTGGAATGTTGTACAAATATTCCTTACACCATTACTTAGAACTTTTTAGATCTATGACTTTTCCAGGAAGAAACAAATAAAAACTTTCGGCACAAACTTCAAGAAAAATTAGATCTGGGATTTTCAAGAACCAACTCAAACAACACAGTAGGATCTCTGTTAGATGTGTTTAACAGGAGCTCTGATACCAATTGTTAGGTCCAAAGTGTTGTAGAGGGGGGGGGAATACAACTGTTTAAAATTAATGAGAGAATAAACAATATGCAGGTAATAAATGATGACACAGAATTTCAAGAATATATCATTATATTCATTGATGGATTTGCTACAACATTCATAAAAGCATCATGATCAGTTGAACAATAAATACAGCAATTAAAGCTAGATTCAACTGATCCTCTCTCTCACTTTTTGTTTTACAGTAAATGCTCTCTCTTAAAAATTATCGTTGAAAATACAGAGATACAAGTTACTACTAAATAAAAACAAAGTGCTGCTTTTATAATGTCATGTAGTCTTGATCTTGTCCTTTTTGTGTACGTGGCCCAATCAGGATTTCGACAACAAAAAGTACTTTAACAACAACTCTGGATCAACCGTTCACAATAAGCCACTTGTCCCTTGAACATTAAATGTTACATTTCTACCCGCATCTCGATCTTCGCCTGGACCCATCTCGATCTCGATCTGTGAAAATCTCGATCTCGATCTGGGAGAATCTCGATCTCGATCTATGAAGATCTCGATCTGCCGTGGATCGAGATTTGCCTTTGCAATTATTATCTTTAATTGTCAATCTCGATCCGCATCTCGATCTGCTATGGATCGACATTTGCCTTAGCAAATATGCACACATCGAATGTTGACTTTCTTTAGTGACCAATTGAGGATTAACCTTTATGAGCAAGTTTCCCTAGCTTCTTCAATTTCTTTTCCTCACTCAATTCAAATGAGATCTTCTATTACTGACATGAACTTGCCTCCAATGTCCTGACACTTGATGCAATGGTCTGGTTCATAAGTGACTAGTCTTGTAGGGGTTCTTGCTTCTGAATGTCAGTTCTCATTTGTTGATTAACCTTTACATTATCCAGATGTTGATATACATTACATGAAATCACTTTGGTCTTCTTGATACTTCTTTGACATTAATTTGATTTTCCATTAGTTAAGTTAGGGCATGAGTAATACTGAGATTGAACTTCTTCTAACTCAGGCGTCCTTGATTAACCAAATTAGTTACTTGTAGTTACCAAGTATCATTACCATTTCTTCAGTTGATTGATTCCATGTGCTTCTTCAGTTTCCCTTGTTTTGCTGTTGTTTTATCTTTTACTTAGTTGAGTTACATAGTAGTTAAGTGTTACAAGTTAGTACACCTATGCCTTTCAGCACAACAAGAAAAGAATTACCTTAATTAATCAGAAGAAAATCAGTTGATCAAGACAAGCCAGAAGAGTGAAAACCAAGTAGTAATTACTTCAAGGATTCAAGATATATGTTAAGGCAAGTAATACTGCATTTGGTGGTTCCTACACAGGTGAAACATTGTGTGAAGTGCAACAAACTTTACTTAGGCGCAACAAAATCAAGTTCAAAGCTAAGGGAAGTCAAGTAAAGAGGTTGTGGCGCCTGCACAAGGGAATGAGTGTGCAGGCGCAACAAAACATGTTGTGGCGCCATATTGTTCAAAAGCAAGGTTTGTGGTGCCTACACACTGCAAGCAATGTGTAGGCGCAACAAAAGTTTAACAGGCGCAACAGAATTTCCAAGTCATTAGTGGCGCCTATACAGGGAAACCACTGTATAGGCGCAACTAACTGTGATATAGAGGCACAACAAACAATCATGGACACAAGGAAAATTCTAAGGCAACTTCATGCTGTTGAACATTTTGTGGCGCCTCCCCTCTGTCACCACAGTGCAGGCGCAACAAAACCAACTAGGTGCAATAAAAGATTGAGGCGCAACGAAGCTTCATGTGGCGCCTACACACTGCAATCACTCTACAGGCGCAACAAAGGACTTGGTATTGAGAAGCAAATCAATTTTAATTGATTTGAAAGTCTACACTATAATAAACAAAATGACTGGTTCATTTTGATTCGTGGATTTGTGGAGACACACAGCCAACCAGAGAGATACATAGAGATATTTAAAAGACGGAGAAGAAGATGTCACCAAGCCATATCTATACCTTCTTCACTGGAATTCTATAATCTAGCCGGTTAATTATGTTGCAAATACATAGGGCTATTGTAAAACACTCTCTGTTAGCTTGATTCCATTAGTACAAACACACAGTCAAATATTGTATATGGATTAAGCTTTATCTCTTTGTAGAAGCAAAGAACGAATCAGTTCTTTGTAAGCTAGTTATATTTTTAACTGGGTGTAGCAACTTCAGGGATTATATACGAAAGTAATATTCCCCGAAACCTGTCTCGTTAAATTACTTGCTAATTTTCTAGAACATTATTGTTTATTTATAAACACAGAAAATTAGTAAGTCAGTCTCCTAAACACTATTCACCTCCTGAATTCGAATCCATTGAACGAATGCTAAATTATTTATCCACAAAAGATTCGAAAGAATTTTTTAAATTAGTGAGTATCGTATTCAACCCCCCTTCTACGATACTTCTGGGACCCAACACATCCAGCAATTGCTCATGTATATCGGGGCTACCAGCTTCACATTGATGCTGGGGGTCTTCAAGACTTGGAAGTAGACACTTCTCATATGTTCATCCATTTTCGATGATGCAAACTTTGATAAGGCATCGGCCTTTACATTCTCTTCTCTAGGAACATATTCCATCTGACATTCTTCAAACTGAGTCATAATAGCTTTTACTAGTCGGAGGTATTTAACCATGACTTCTTCCCTTGTTTCAAACTCTCCATTTACTTGGGATATAACCAACTTCGAGTCTCCAAAGACTTTGAGGTATTTGGCATTCAGTGTCTTGGCCAAGCCCAGGCCATCTATCAGAGCTTCATATTCGGCTTCATTGTTGGTCGTTGGAAAATCAAGCTTAATAGCATATTCAATGACGAACCCTTCAGGGCTTTGTAGCACCAAGCGTGCTCCACTAGATTTTGTTTTTGATTCTCCATCAAAATTGAGCACCCAGTATTCTTTAGGAGCTTGTCCTTCTTCTTTCTTTTGGGGTGTTTCCTCCATATCCTGCCCCCCAACTTCTTCGTCGTTGATGGTACATTCGACCACGAAGTCAGCAAGAGCTTGAGCTTTAATGGTCGTTCGAGGCTTATACTTGATGTCAAATTCTCCTAGCTCTATGGCCCATTTAATCAATCTTCTACTTGCCTTGGGGCTATGTATGATGTTTCTCAAAGGTTGATTAGTTAGCACCTCGATCTTGTATTCTTAAAAGTAAGCCCATAAATTTCTTGAGGCCATCACCAAGGCTAGTGCAAACTTCTCAATCTTGGAGTAGTTAAGTTCCGCTCCATGCAAGACCTTGCTCACATAATAAACTGGCTTTTGAATCTTTTCTTCTTCCTTTATAAGGACATCACTCAGGGCCTTTTCTGATACGACCAAATACAAGTATAAGATGTCCTTAGGACTAGGCTTGGCCAACAATGGAGCTTCAGCCATATACTTCTTCAGTTCCTCGAAAGCAATTTGACTTTCTTCTGTCCACATAAAATCTTTTACTTTCTTCAATGTCTTGAAGAAGGGTAGGCATTTATCCCCAGACTTTGAGACGAACCTTCCTAGGGCCGCAACCCTTCATGTCAATTTCTGGACATCCTTTACTGTCTTCGGGGGTTCCATGTCGAGTATAGCCTTAATTTTGTCAGGATTAGCCTCAATCCCCCTTTTTGAATCCATCATTCCTAAGAATTTTCTAGACCCTATGCCAAAGGCGCATTTTGCAGGGTTTAACATCATTTTATGGTGCCTCAGCACTTCGAAAGCCTCTCTAAGGTGTTCAATGTGATCGGCCTTATCAAGGCTTTTAACTAGCATATCATCAACATAGACCTCCATGGTTTTTCCAATAAGATGCTTGAACATTTTGTTAACTAGCCTTTGATAGGTGGCTCCTGGATTCTTTAACCCAAAGGCCATAACAAGATAACAAAATACACCAAAGTCAGTGATGAAAGATACCTTGACAATGTCATCCTCGTGCATCCTGATTTAATTGTATCCATTAAAGCCATCCATGAAGCTTAACATCTTATGTCCTGCCGTGGCATCTATAAGTGCATCGATCCTTGGGAGAGGGAAATAATCCTTTGGACATGCATCATTCAAATCAGTAAAGTTTACACACATTCTCCATTTGCCATTGGATTTCTTGACCATCACAGGGTTAGCGAGCCATTTGGGAAATTGAATTTCTTTAATGAAACCAGCCTCTAGGAGCTTCTCCACTTCCTACTTTATGGCCTCTTGCCCGTCTAGAACGAAGTTTCTCTTCTTTTGCTTCACCGTTTTTTGTCTTGGATCCACGTTAAGCTTATGAGTGATCAGTTCGTGGTCAATCCCCGGCATATCAGCGGCTGTCCAAGCAAATAAGTCCCCGTTTTCTTGCAAAAACTTTGTTAATTTTCTTTTTCGTAGGCTCTCAGGTTCTCCCAGAACTAAGGGAACTGGAACCAAGTCTTCAGCTGGCTTCCCCCTTCTTTCTTCATCTTCTCTTGAGTCCATGTTCTCTATGGGTAGGACTTGCCCCCCGACTCCATTGGATCTTAGGGCAGTCACATAACAACTTCTTGTCATTCTCTGTTCTCATTTTTCCTCCCCAACGCCGTTTCTGGTGGGGAACTTGATCTTCAAGTGATAACTCGAGGCAACAGCCTTAATGTTGGGTCCCGAAAGTATCGTAGAAGGGGGGTTGAATGCGATACTGACAACAATTTAAAATTCTTTTCAGAATTTGCGGAATTAAATTATTGCTTAAGCTGAGGGTTCGAGTCCTTGTATTGTTTGGGAGGCTGACTTACTAGCTTTCTATTTTTAAGATTAAACATTTAAGATCTAGAAAATTAGCAAGTAACTAAACAAGATTCAAGTTAAATATGTATATTAAACTTGAATGGGTGTTACAACATTCGGTAGAATAAACTTTAATTCCTAGAACAAATTTGACATGAATTATTCTACTTAGGAATTAAAACCAAACTAGCACAGAAAGTCTGTGAATATAATTTTGCAGACAAATTGCTAAATTTGTAAGTTTTTCTTCTTTAAATTATGAAGCTCAAGCCTCATATTTATAGAGGTTGAAAAGCTGATATGACCTTTATCACTATGACCTTTTTTAACAAGAATTAAGCCTTGTATGACTTATTAAAAAGCCGGGCATGACTTTTTTCACTCGGTATGACTTTCAGAAATTCGGTATGACTTTTTAAAAATTCGGTATGACCTTTTTAAAGTCATATTCATATTTTATTTAATTAAAAAAATCGGTATGACTTATTTTAATTAAATAAAATCAATTCAACATGACCTTTTCTTCATTCTGCTCGGTATGACTTTCTTCAACAGCCATTTGAATTTTCTCGGTATGACTTAATTGAATTGTTCGGTATGACATTTCAATCAACTGCCAATTCATTTCTCTTTCTCTTGAATGGATATGTGGCAAGCTTCTATTGGCTTATTCAATAAACTTTACCTGCCATTTCAATTAGTAAAAGCATGGTCCTATTTTGTCTTTTAGTGACTGGCTCCGTAGAAATGCTTTTCGACCCGCACAACTTATAATCTTTAATTAATAAATAATTAATTTAATTCAGAAATTATAAAAATAAATATCTAATATTATTTAGATATTTATAAATATAATTTACTAAATAAAAAAATATTTATTAATAAAAATAAATCCTTACGCTCTAAGCTGCGGTCTTTTGATGGTCTGGAACCAAACTCCTTTTTACTTGCAAATGATAAATCATTTCCAACCGGGGTTCCAC
>QRFB01003366.1:13164-49390 GCA_008931105.1 Oenanthe javanica | reverse complement strand
AGACCAACAATGCCGGTTGTGAATCTGTCGAATTTTCCATCGTTATAGTGTCCGCAACCAAAAGAAATATTTGGAAGAATGACTGGTGTTCCGGAGGTTGATTCAAATGTAAACGACTCCGAAGACAGATCACCTTGGCTATATGATTGATCTCCATACTCAACTTCATACTTGCACTTGTTCTCATCACAAGAAGTTGAAAAGAAAGACTGACAAGCATCTGATTGGCACAGTTGGTTTTTGTAAGTAGAAGACTTTTGTGGCTCGAATAACGGAGAGTCTTGCTTGTAACACCGAGTGCATGGTTCGCATTGTGTCCATGTCAAATCACTGCCAGTATCAGCCACCGCTAGGAGGTCTAGAGGGGGAGTTCCAACAGAGATTTTCATGAGGTACTCGCCAGGGACGGCTGTCAAAGGAGATTGTATTGTTTGTGGTGATGAAGCGAGTCGTTTTGGTGTGAACAAGTGAGTCGATCGAGCCATTGCATGACGAATTGAGTTGCGGAGATTTTCATAGTAAGTGTTTGAAGGATTGAAATAAGGAGAAAACATGGAGTCGCGGTGAATCAAGTTGACACTAAAGCCAAAAGACTTTGCTTCTATGCAAGAACAAAAAAATATAAGATTGATGAATAGAAAAGGACTTTTAATGGCCTCCATAATTTGAGTTTTGCAAGAAATCAAAAGTATAGAATAGGAACAAGTGCAGAAATGAGGTTGCGGACAAGCACACAATTTAAAGAAAATAACAAGAGGGAATCATGCAAAATTTTGGGATAATATTTATATCTCATGCAAAAATTTGGGATAATACTAATCATGAGTTGATTGGTATCAAATCAGGGCAAATGATACTACAGTTGATGTTTCTTTTTAAATTTTGAAAACTTTGTTTGAAATTACTCTGATGTATATCTCCAATTGATGTAAATTTATTCATGTATTTATTACTTGATTAATTCAGTCTAAATAATCGACTACTATGTATCCAATTATCTACCCACCCAAAAGTACTTCCAATTTTTTTCCAAATCACGTGTGACATGTCATGACTTATTTTAATTCCATGATTTATTTTAATTCGTAGACGCATATGTATAATGAAATTTTACCAATTATACACATGACAACTCATTATTTGAGACATTTTTTGGTACCTAACATTTCTCTTATCAAAATTTTAAAATTTAAACTTTANCATGTATTTATTACTTGATTAATTCAGTCTAAATAATCGACTACTATGTATCCAATTATCTACCTACCCAAAAGTACTCCCAATTTTTTTCCAAATCACGTGTGACATGTCATGACTTATTTTAATTCCATGTCATGATTTATTTTAATTCGTGGACGGATATGTATAATGAAATTTTACCAATTATACACATGACAATTCATTATTTGAGACATTTTTTGGTACCTAACATTTCTCTTATCAAAATTTTAAAATTTAAACTTTAATAACATANATAGGATTGTTCTATTTTTATACAAAAAAGGAAAATTTCAAAAATAAATTATGAAACTATCCTTAAAATTCATCTTAAAATGCGTGCCAGACACCCCACTTTGAAATGATAACAACTCAACGGGACGGAGGGAGTATTTAAAAATCGCAGTCACAGATCTTTAATAAATGTATTACATTATTATTAATTACTTTTTATATGTAACTAAATGTATGTATATGATGCTTTCTATAGATATTTTATGTATGAATATGTAATTAATAATATTAATGTTATAATACCACTTACATATATTTGTAATTTTTTTAATATGTTGATGATAAAATTTTATTTTAATATATATAGATTTAATAATATAAATATTATATTTTTAACATAATCTTGATGAAATATACCATAAACATACTGTGATGATAAACTGATGGTAGTTCACATGGGAAGTTTAATCAGATACTTGAAAATGGATTATTGTTTCACAATCTTGTGTACATATTCATTGTAGTTATCCATCATTAGTTCTTCTTTCCATCCTTGTATGACTTTAGAGATGAATGCCTCAGCTTTGTTCTCCAAGTCATGGTCAGTTTCTTTGTCATCCTGATCAATATACCCCATCTCACAATCACTACCATTATCATCATTATCCTCCTCGTACCCGCTTGATCCACAGTAAGAGTTATCGTCATCTGAACCATGCCAGTTGCTGTCACTAGCATACTTTAGTTGTTCAGTTTGCTCCTCCAGTAGTTCTCCACTAAGCAATTGAGCAAAAGGTAAGAAGTCATCAACTTCACCCCCAGATGACCGAAAACTCCTGACAAGAATAACAAATATGATGATGTTGAAAACACAATATCGAAAGATACGTGTAGATGAAACCATAAAAAGATTGTCATACGACATGGAGAAATTAAGTACTAGTAGCAGAGAAAGGAATGCACATAGAACTAGAAATATAAGCATTGAAACTAGCTAGAGCAGCTTCTATCTTGTATTACATACTGAAAAACAAGCGGGCAAGGTTCTCATTTTTTCGCAAGTCTTCAGGAGTTTCTTTTTATAGATTGTGTAGGAGTAATGCAAATTATTCAATACACATTGTTGTGCTTTAATTTCAAAGTGTTATTTACAAGACTCTTGAAAGGTCAAGCTTCAAAGCGAAAATTCGTAGAGTTTTTCTTGGGAATGTATGCCTACAACTTTGTTAGTATGCAATTCCAGTATTCAAGGCTTTATTATGGGGGCTGTAGCCTATATTAATGAAAAACATATAGTGCAAGGAATTCAGGGAAGCAACAATAAGATATACTACAAAACTAGTACATGTTTCTATCGATGCAAGTTATGCAACCATACAGAGTGAAGATTTACCGAGACAACTAATAAGCATATTATACTCTATTACACAAGACTTGAACGAACAAGACTGGGAGATGGAGAATGGTTGTTAATTAAATAAACACCGGCTCTCATTTTAGTAAAGAATAATTGTTTGTTAAATTAAAATATTTTTTGTTATTAATAATAATAAGAGCAAATACGACAGTATTTTAGTTAATTCCTTATAAATGTTAGAACGAGTACTAATAATTTAGCTAATCTATTTTGTAGGTCAATTCCAATTATATTCCTAATATTCATTATCTATTATTATAATATAATAACAAATTTGAATTTAATTTATCGAACTAGAATAATATTTATTCTATCCAAAATTAACGGTCTTGTTTGACTATTTTGTGATCAATTTAACTCAACTTTGATTGAAAATTAAAAATTAATTTTTTATAATTTCGAAAACTCGAAAAATACAGTTTGAAATATAGATAATATACTTTTGATTATGCATTTTGTATAAAATTTTCAATTATATACTATATATTATACTCCCTCTGGTCTTAAATAATAGGATTTTGATTTTTTGACACATATTTAAGAATAAAAAACACATAACTATAATTAATATTAATTTTTATTTTTTATATCACATAAAAATTTAAATTCTAAATTTTTATTTGATATAAAAAATTTAATTTTTGTTAAATATATGTATGTATTTTTTTTACTCTTAACATATGTGCTAAAAAATCAAAAAATTATTATTTGGGACTAAAGAGTATAATTTAATTTGGTATGGAGAGGTATAAATAAATTTTAATGAAAATATATATATTATTAATAATAAAAAATAGGCGGTCATTTTACTCTCTCGCGTAGATTAAAATTTATATTCTCTTCCATTCTTCAGGCCGCCTCTCCGACGATCTCTCTCATCTTCTCGACATCTCCCCCTTCATAATCTTTCTATTATTAACTGGGTCTTTCAGTAAAATCTTAATATGAGTTTAAATTTTATTATTTTCTAATAAAATTGAAATACAGTATAAAAAATATGAAAGATGCTCCATCTGATCATCATGTTGCTCCAAGAACTGAAACCCTTGTCACTGGTTCAGTCCCTCACGTGGGTTTTTCTCCGGCGCCGGTGGTTCTCCGGCAGGTTTCGATTCAACAGTTGTCAATGAGGATAGAGGTAAAAAAGTTAACTTTATTTATGACTGTCAAATTATTATTTTTAACTGCTTATAAAATTCTCTTGTTAAAGAAATTAAGGCACAATGTGGTGTATAATATACTTATCATGTTATTTTAGACCCGGGTCTTTTAAAGTTCTAGTTTTGGTACAGGTGCCTCAAAAATTTAAGTTTGTGTATGGAATAATTGTAATTCAAACTATAGATTGCAGATGTTTATTGTTATTGAAGATATTACTATGATGACATGATTAAATAAATTGTGTGATAGAGGGTTATGATTGTGATGTTTTGGTTTATTTGTGTCGAGCAATTGCAATTAGGCGTCTTTGTGAAGGCTTGGTTGTGTGCATTGTATTTTTAACTGAAAATCTATGATTTGCATATTACACGTCTTTTTTATAGGGATATTTTTCAATAATTGAGCTATTGTGGTGCAGTGAAGGAGCGTTATTGTGAACAAAGAGAGGCTCTGCCAGGGGAGCCTCGATGTGTTATATGTGGACGCTACGGTGAATATATATGTGATGAAACTGATGATGATATTTGTAGTCTGGAATGTAAACAGATACTTCTCTCCAAGATTAATAAATTAGAACCTGTTAGACTGCCCACGTCTGATGAATGTTATTATGTAAGAGATACTAGTGGGGTCTTTAGAAGAGAACCAGAATGAATCACTTCGATTAAAACTTGATATTTCTGTGAAAGGAAACTGTGTACCGGCTCCTATATTGACCTTTGCTTCTTGCAATATTCCTCGCAAACTTCTGGACAATATAGAAGTTTTGGGATATGAAATGCTAACACCTGTCCAAATGCAAGCAATCCCAACTGCTTTGAAGGGCCGAAGCCTTCTCGCCTCAGCTGAGACAGGTTCGGGGAAAACTGTGTCCTATATGATTCCTATTGTGTCTTATTGTGCTCAATTTAAACATGAGCAGTCTTCAAAAATGAAAAAATCTTTGGCAATGGTTCTTGCCCCAACTAGAGAGCTCTGTATACAGGTGGAGGAACAAGCTAAGTTGCTTGGAAAGGGCCTGCCTTTTAAGACTGCTCTTGTTGTTGGTGGTGACCCCATGGCAAGACAACTTTACCGCATCCAGGAGGGTGTGTCTCTGATTGTAGGAACCCCTGGTAGGCAGTGGCGGACCCAGACTCAAATTTCGGGGAGGGCCAAGCATAACTTCCTGTATAAATGATCATCCTTTTGATTATCGATCTTTTAACTAAGCATGATATGGACTTGGATAGCATTTCAATTTTGGTTCTTGATGAAGTCGATTGCATGCTTCAAAGGGGCTTCCGTGAGCAGGTGATGCAAATATATAGAGCTCTGTCACAGCCCCAAGTTTTAATGTATTCGGCAACAATCTCAAAAGAAGTTGAGAAAATGGCAGGCTTAATGACAAATGATTTGGTTATTGTGACCGTTGGAAATCCTGGCAATCAAAATTCTTTTGTAAAACAAGTAGCAATCTGGGTGGAGTCCAAGCAAAAGAAGAAAAAACTTTTCGAGATATTGACAAGCCAGCAGCATTTCTTGCCACCCACTGTAATTTTTGTAGGATCAAGACTTGGTGCAGATCTCCTTTCTGAAGCAATAACAGCCACTACTGGGGTAAAAGCTATATCAATACACGGAGAGAAGCCGATGAAGGATAGAAGAGAAATTTTAAGATCATTTCTCACAGGAGAGGTACCAGTGCTTGTGGCCACCGGCATTTTGGGCCGAGGAGTAAATCTCTTTGGTGTGAGACAGGTTATTATGTTTGATATTCCGAATTCCATAAAGGAGTATGTCCACCAGATTGGAAGGGCATCACGTATGGGAGAGGAGGGTACATCAATTGTTTTTATAAATGAGGAAAACAAAAAGTTGTTTCCTGAATTAGTTGAAGTCCTAAAATCTTCTGGGGCTCCTATCCCGAGAGAGCTGGCTAATTCTCGGTACATGACGAGCTATTTCTTATCTAGTTCGGGAAATAAGAAAAGGAAGCATGGTCACTGAACTTTACAACTTCTGGTTGTTGTAAACAGTAAAGATTGCATTAGAAGAGATATTTAGTATCTGGTGCAAGTTTTAGCATGGTAACTTTAGCTTTATATTTCAATATTGAATTGCTCTCAATAGCTGATGGAAAAGCTATGGACTGGCGTCATTGTTTTTCAAATATTAACTTCACATTAGTCTTTTAGGTCTTATGGAATGTATAAATTTGTCCCTGCTTCTGTCGAGGAGGCAATCAGGTAGTAAAAACTTATTGTAGCTCTCTTTTTTTCCTGCATCATTTTAAATAATAAGGGTTGCTGAGATTCTGTTTGTGCTGACTTTCTTCTATCCTTTAATGTCCAGGGAAATGCCTGTATCAAAACTAGAAGACAATAGCAGGAAATTATCATCTTCGGGCAGGCTCATACTTGCTGGAAGAATGACTATCATGTAGTAGGAAAATGCCTCAATCAGAGTTTAAAGACAAGTACAAGGAACTTGTCATATTTGGAGAAGCCTCGTACTTGCTGGAAGAATGAGTATCATTTATAATCTAAAAAGGTCAGAGATGCATGTTAACATTTATTCTGTGTTTGCTTGATTGGAATGGAGTGGAGTGGGTTGACAATGGAGTAAATTGTAGCGTTAATTTCATCTATATCTATATCCGTGGCCTTGTTATATTCCAGCAAATTATGCTAATATTCATTTATTCCATAACACTTGTCCGATGCCATTCTATTCTCAAACTCTATTGTCTTTACAATTCTACCATCTTGTTTTTATTCTGCAATCTGCATCATCTTGTCCTTAACTCCTTCCATATGTCATTCTTCAATTCCATCTTTAATAATACACATAATTCCCTTCGAACCAAATTATAATATTATAGTTAGCCGTCAGCAGTCTACATAGCCAGTTCTTGGGTGATTAAGTTTGAGTTGCACCCTTGAAGTGCATAACGATGCTGTTGCATATATTACATGTTTTAGATGATGCGAGGGAAAATATTATAATTAATACCCATCAAGAAATATTTCTATATTTCCGTGTCATAGGAAGGGTTGCCTTTTCGATTAGGCTAAGTGACTAATCTCCAACCTCTAAACAGTTTTCTAACTGATCAAGACATGTAAATATTAAAAGAAAAAAGAACTACTGGATGTTTTGCTTTTCACAGGTTGTGCCCGACATTATATGCACAAGGACTGAGTATATGCTATTGTTTCTGTTTCTCTAATATTTGTACATACAGAAATCAATTTATTGTTTTTTTTTTGCTAGTTCTGTTGATGAAATTCAGATTGTCATAGGCAGTTATGCTGGCAGTCAGCAGGATCGGAATGCAAAGAAAGTTGTGCCGACAGGAGCTTATGCTGGCAGTCAGCAGGATCGGAACGCAAAGAAAGTTGTGCCGACAGGAGCTGCTGATCCTGTCGTCTTCCTGTTTCTAGTGCACAAACTGAAGATTTTCATTGCCAGCAAAATTCTGTTACCTTAATCTAAGATCTCTCCGCAACTCCTCGGTGGAAATAATTGGTCTGTATAACTCAAGTATTTAAATATTTTGTGATAAATATGACCCTTAGTTTTGTTAAATAGTCGTGCTGGTGCTTAAATCTGACCATCCTATGGATTGGACATAAGATGTGACTGCTGTGAAACTTCAATACATTGTACTATTCCACTATCCCTTTTGTTCGGAAACTTCAGTGTAGTATTATTGCAAAGAACCAAATTCCTCAACTTTATAACCAATAAATAAATAATTTTCAATAACAGCTTATCAAAATAATACAATCGAAATGCATTATTTGTAGGGGTTTAGTGGTTTACACGTAAATAGTTTTTACCTTTTGTACTATACTTTTAACTATTGTTTATGTATCAGTATATGCATAATGGTCCCGTTTGTTTCCACTTAAATTCTGGAAATAAGCTCTTATTTTCAGAAAAAGTAGTGATGTATGTACTTTTTCTGAAAATAAGTAACTTATTTTTTATTTTGAAGATAATATTTGATTTTAAAATTCTAAAACAAATATTTATCTTTTAAAAAAATATGAAAATATGTAAAAAATAAAAATAAAATAAGTTACTTATTTTAAGTTTAAGGAACCCTAAACGGCCATAATATACTTCTAACTTGTGCGTGCTAGGCCGGGTTAGAGGTAGGTTGGGCACTGAATCGGCACTGAGTTGAAATGAGCCGTGCTAGATTCGGGCTTTGAATCGCAAAAATGAAACACTTGACCGGCACTAGTGTTGGTTATGCGGGCTGTTCCTATATTTTTTTTTTGAATTTTGTATTGTTGCTTTTACTGACTTTTTTAGTGACTTTACGGACTTGACTTATGTTAGGGACGAGCCGGGCCGTTGAACCGCTGCTACTTTAATTTTATTTTATTTTCTGTTTCTAAAATTCTCATATATAGACTTTTGATTTAAAAATTCATATAAAACGTTATTTTTTTTATAATATTTAAATTCATATACGTATAAAATATTATCGTGTGTAATATTAATTTTATTACAAATTTAATTAAATATAATATTTATTGTCAGTTCTACAAACCCGCACAACTGGCAGCTCTACTTCTAACAGCTTTAATTTATATACCGACTACAAATTGCGATTCAAACAATATCAACTCTTCAGAGAATTCGTATCTACACATATTTTAATTTGTACAAACTGGGGGAAAAAATAGAATTTTAAAGGTGGTTGGGTGAGAGTTACCGAATGAATATATGAAATTACGTTGATACTTCAACTATCTTTTTTTTGCTATTTTATTTGAAAATTTGCATATTTTTTTCCCCACGACACAGCTTAGGCTAGGGCCTTGGGCAATTCGGACCAAGGCAATCTGGAAACTGTTTGGCCATAAAAAGTAAAGTAAAAGTCAATGAGATACCATTATTTAGGCTAACTCTGCAGGGAAATTCTTCCCTGAATTCTTTGCACAGTTGCACTCAATGTTTTTGTGCAGTGAGAACAATAATACAGGTTATACAGCCCCATGTTTTCTTTACTGACATGTGGCAATAAAGCCTTGAATATTGAAGTTGCATAGCAATGCTGTAAGCATACATCTACAAGTAAGCTCCATTTTTTTTGCTTGGAAATTTTACCTCTAAAGACTCTTTGTTATAACAATTATACTTTCTTACAAAGCAGGGTTATGTCTATTGAATTACTCCTACACTATAGTATAAAAGAATATCCGTGGTCTGATCAAGAAATATATATAAACCTTACCTGCTTGTTTACAATGTGACACAAGATGAAAGGAACCACAGTTCTTATGTTTCTGTTTCTAGTTCTATGTGCATTCATTTCTCTGCTACAACTAATGGCCTGTTTGGCTGAGCTTAAAAATAAGTCCTTTTGGACTTATTTTCGGGTAAAAATTTCATATTTTGATAAATGTTTTTTATAAAAATATTTAATGTATATTTGAGATTCTATAAGTTGCAAAAAAAAGTTAACTTANTTTATACAAGTATTTAATGTATATTTGAGATTCTATAAGTTGCAAAAAAAAGTTAACTTATTTCAGAAAAAAGTTAGGAATCCTAACTTTGTCTTAAAATAAGTTGACTTATTCTGGAAAAAAAGTTCCCCCAAACACCCCCTAAATGTATCTATGTTGTATGATAACCTTTTTACGTTTTTATCGACACGTATTTTTCGATATTCTGTGTTCAACAGCATCGTATTTGTTATTCTAGCCAGGAGTTTTCGCTCTTCTGCTGGTGGAGTTGATGAGTTATTATCTTCTCCTCAATTTTTTGGAGTATTGGAGGGGGGGCAAATTGGAGATATGGGGTATGCTAGCAAGGACAGCGAGATAAATGGTTCAAATGATAATGACTCTCACTGTGACTCGGGTGGTTATGAGGAGGACAATGATCATAACGAGATAGATGGTTCAAATGATTATGACTCTCACTCTGGCTCAAGTGGTTATGAGGAGGACAATGATGATAATGGTAGTGGCAGTGAGATAGACTGGATTGAGGATAACGATGAAACTGACAATGACTTGGAGAACAAAGTTGAAGCATTCATCTCTAAGGTCATACAAGGATGGAAGGAAGAACTAATGAACGACAAGACTAAATTGAATATGTGAGCTACCTGATATAAAAATTTATGAAACCATAGTCCAGTTGCATATATCCGATAAAAGTTCGAGTTAATTGCATTTTCCATCTCAATGGTTTGGAATAATGTCAATTTAATACTCATATTTTAGATAATTGCACAATGCATCCCACAACTATTTTGAGCGCCGCACTTTGCACCTTTTCCGTTAAAATGTTAAGGATAGTTTAGGAAATTAAAAATATTTAATTATAATCAGACCTTTATTTGAGTTTTTTGATCCTCTAAACGAAATTTTTTGAAAAAATTTAAAGAACGGAAGTTGGAGAGAGCGAAAAGATCTTTTTAAAATAATAAGACTCGAATTTTTCGGGATTATAAGGAAATTGAAATTAAATAAAACATACACTTAATGAATTTATAAATTCTTTTTGACCATCTAAATGACATTTTCTGAAAAAATTTAAAGAACGAGAGTTGTAGAGAACGAAAAAAAATTCAAAACAATAAGGTTCAAAATTTTCGGGGGAATTAAATAAAACAACGTTTAATAAATTTATAAATTAAAAAATTATTTCTACATTTTTTTATTATTTTGAAAATATTTCAAAATATAATATGAGAAAATATCATGAACAAAAATTGTAACAATTAAAAATGATTTCTGAATCATCAAAATTCATCGAAATCCAAACTGAATTGAATTTATTATAAATTTTACAAGATTACTAAATTTGCAATTTATTAAAAAAATTTATAAAAAAGATACCAAAAATTTTGAAACTTATTGTTTTGAAAAGATATTTTCGTCCTCTACAACTTTCGTTCTTTAAATTTTTCTAAAAAATATCATTTAGAGGGTCAAAAACTTGAAATAAAAGTCAGATTATAATTAAATATTTTTAATTTCCTAAACTACCCCTATCATTTTAACGGAAAGGGTGCAAAGTGCAGCGCCCAAAATAATTGTGGGATGTATTGTGTAATTATTTAAAGTATGAGTACTAAAATGTCATTAATCCAAACCATTGAGATGTAAAATGCAATTAACTCAAAAAGTTCCCATGCTACCGAGCACATATGTGATATGGCCCAAATACCAAATGACAATCCCATGACGGTATGAGCGTGTGGCTTACTTAACAATCCTGTGACTTGGCTCTGAAGTTTGGTAAATAATTCAAACCCAACCAAACATGCACAATTACGCATCATATTCCACTCAGTCAGAAGGTACGCGGTGCGCTCGAAGAACTCGATCCACTCAGAGGCTAATTCCTTGAAGAATTCCGGCTCGACTTTGGTAAATATTCACATTCTATTTTAGATGCGTATTGTAAATAGTTCTCAGAATAGCCCATATTTCTTGGTTGAGGATCAATCTCTTCTCCTGTCTTCCTCTTACATTTTTCATTTCCAACTTTACAATAAAGCCTTCTGGTCAGGGATTTGATCTTAGCCCGCCCTTGGTGATCAAAACTACTATAATGGAGGGAGTAGGGATTCTCATTTTTCTTAAGGTTTAATAAAATAGAACTGTCAAGTACAAAATGTTCTAGAAGGTTACATGTTCATATGAAGTTAGTGACAGTAACAAGGTAAGATAAGATACGGCAAAAAGTGGTATAGCTGCAGGATCTTGTGGTGAAAATATTGAAAAACTAAAACTACGACCATACACTCTGTCAGTACTCAGTAGCATCAATAAGCCAACCTGAATATTACCACTCACCAGATGTAAATAACTTCATGTGTTTTTATGTTTTGCATACTTGTGTAATTTTGTTGCCTTGAAAGCATAAAGCATGACTATGAATCTATGATACACCATATGGAACACCCACTCACCTTCCTATTACCCAAACCAACAACGGAAAGCAAAAACAAAGAAAAGTATTTTTCCCAGTGAAGTAGGAGAGTTCATACCCTAGAAGACCACAAACTAGATTAAAGGACAATGTTGATTGCTGGGAGCAATAATTGAAATCATAATAACATTTACCACATAATTTAACCACTTCTAACTGTTCTATAGATCCCTAGAAGACAAAAATGATGGTTAAGCCAGATAAAAGATGTCGAAAAATAAACACTTACATGCATTATTCTTGAATTCTTTGATATTCATACAAGTTAGACAGTTGATTTGGGGAAACAGTTTCAACTACATAACAGATACCGGCCATATGGTACACAAAAAACAAGTACCCTAACCAAGACCAGTTCCGGCATTTCTTGACACTGCATCTGCCTTTATTCGGGGAGGCCTAACTATACGATCAATGAGCCCATATTCCAAAGCTTCTTGAGCATTAAAGCGTTTCATCCGGCTTAAGTCATTATAAATCTGTGCAATGTAGTAAAAATTATAAAATTTGTGATATGCATATTATAAAGATAAATGTTAAAGTAACTGAAAAATGTAGTGCACATATTAGCATGATTATTAATTGGATTTTTTTTCTAATTTAACAAATGATACTGCACTTCTTGTCTACAACCAATCAGGCAACCCTAAGATGTACAGAAGATTTAGAATCAGACAAACAATATATTACAAAGTGCATTAACTACGGAGTTCATGTTCTAATTTAAGGTTGTCATGGCCTCACTGCTACCTAATGGAATTCGGAGCTGGCTGTAACTACTAAGATGTAGCCTTCAAACCACTATGGACCAGCTACAATTATTATAGACAAAAAATGCATTCTACCAAGCTAGCAAGAAATCACTCACTTAAACAGTGTCACTATCTGCTCAGGATTACATAGCACAAGGCCCCTATTAACATGTTCTAGTATCATCTTCTGTTCAAGAATCAAAGGAGGCCAGGAAAAACATTATTTGTGCAACTCAAACAAAAAATAATTCCAGCGAGATATCAAATATACCTTCTCTTCAGGCTGGCCTGTCTTCTGAGACAACTCTTTGAAAAGATAATCTCTGATTCTGAGAAGCTCATTTGCTTCATTGCGAATGTCATCAGCCTGTTGAATTACTAATAAGTGTACATGACTGCATACAAGAGACTTATAACAATATTGGTGGAAATATATATATCCAATTTAACTAATTCTAAACAGCTAAGAGACATAATCAAACCTGACCACGAGCTGCCCCTGCAGGGGATTGTAAGGCAACTCTTGAAAGAGGCATTGCATTGCGATTTCCCTTCATCATCCAGAAAAAGAAGAGAAGAATTTAAAGATAGAGATCATACAAAAGAATAAATTTTAAATTTGAACTTCAACAACTTATGACTTGTCTAACTCATACGAGTTTAAGTAAATGATTTTTGTTTGATGAAATTATGGAGGAATTAAAAAAAACTGTCTTGACTAGAAGATATCTACAAAAAAAATCCAATTTCACAAAATGTAGAAGTTTACTCCTAAATTACTAAAAGCAATAAAAGAGAGCCCCTGCTACACTCACCTACTACTTCACCGTTGATATTTTGCAAATCAATTCCACAGATACATATCCAGACACTATCTAGTTCTCAAGTCTCGAAACTACCTTGTCAAAACTATAGCATTTAAAAAAATTTAGTAGTTTGTTTTGCCATTGAAAACTGCAAAACGCTAAATCTGGGTATTAATATTCCACAATTAAAAAGGGATCTTGAACATGGTTTTGAGACAGAGCTGTTGAAGAATTTAAAAAATGGAAAGATTACTTGGCCACATATAGAAAATGTACCACTTATAATTGTTTAACCTGGTCCCTTTATTATCACAGAATAACTTCTGCCTAGGTAAATTGTCTATAATTTTTAGAGAATACCTTTTTGGCTTTTTCCTATGTAAATTGTCCATAATTTTCACAGAATACCTTTTTCCTACATAAATTGTTTGTAAATTTGAACTACCATTGTGCTATAAGGGCACTACCTTTTCTCCAGCTGCAAGAAGAAAACCGGCAAGATTGTATGCATAGCCCACACAGTGGGTACCGACGGGACTTTTCAAGCTTTGCATAGTGTCATAGATAGCCATACTTGGAGTGAGCTGAACAAGCAGACAACAATCCAGAAAATTGGTATAGGAAGAGACAAGTTAAAATTTTCACTATATTTTATAAAAAAAATGTGGGCAATTGTTTTCACATATGACAACTAGATTGTAGAATAACTCACATCTCCACCAGGACCATTAATGTACATATACATCATCTTGGAAGATTCGATACTATCAAGATATAACATGGTTGCCAGTATTTGGTTGCTAAATTCTTCATCTATATTTTGCCCAATAAATATAACACGTTCCCGGTACTGCAACAAAAGTTCAGTGAATAACTACCAGTCGCTTGAATAAGTAATTCATATGTTGGTTGTCAATTTGTTCTAGCCAAAAGCTTATTCAAACACAAAAACATATAGAACATGGAGCAAATATAATTCGACAAAATTTTTAGTTCATGCAAGATGGATAGACCACTGTTTGTTCATCTTGTGCCATGACTATCGTAGTTCATAAGATTTTTTAGGTTAGAAAATAGGTTTCCATTATCACCCATAACGACTTACCAGGGCATTCCATAAATCAACCCATTGCCAACTTCCCTCACCAGGTGTTCTGTATGGCACTCTTGGTGTTCCTATGGGCATCATTCTAGCACGTGAGCGGTTCGGTTTACCATTACAAGTCCTGAAATTATAGAATATATTAATATATATCTGACATTCTGACATGGAGCCTTTTTATCCCCAGAGATTAGTCAAGTTCCTCTAGTCAGGAAATATCAGATATCACACCCCAAGTATGAATTCTATGACATTTTTTATTTGCGTAATTGCAGTAAAATCATCAACAACAAAAAACCATCGCATACATTGGTCAACAAACTGCACTATGCACTACCAAGTTTATTTTTGGGGTCCAAATTTAATCAAATGATGCTCAATTAGCTTTAAATATTTATTAGTTACTTTAAAGTTTAGCAAAACATGCCATGACTCACAAATAACAGAAATTGAATACTAAAATTCCACATAAACATCGGCAAAAAGTCCAAAACACACCTGGATTCAATACTCTTATGCACCTTGTTATGAAATTCAACATTCAAATTAGGTCTTAAAATCCCATAAGAAGCTGCCCATAATCAAGAAAACTCATAAAAACACACATTCTTAACCAATAAAGAGAGACCCATCATATGAAATTAAGAAAAAGATAGGAATGGAAAAAAGATACAAACTTGGGGATTGCAGCCTCAAACCCACAAAAACCTTGGTGGCACAGCTGCCAAAAACACAAAATTATGCACAATTAAACCAAAATATTTACAGCAATATAAAAGATAATAATATATAGGTATGATTTTAGAGAGAGAGAAAGAGAGGTACCTTAAAGAAGAGTGAGAAACTGTAGAGCGAGAGTAGAGACATGAAGAAGAAGAAGTTGATGTTTGGAGAGAGAGCGCCATTTGCAAATCTCAACTGAGATAAAATCATAAATCGGAAGAAATTGTTTAAAATTTGAATCCGGATCCAATCGTATGACCCGACCCGTATTCACTAGAAAATATATATGTTTTCTTTTTCTGCAAATATTTCTATACCATTTCAATAATTAAATTTTATTATTTTAAAATATATCTAAAATTTTAAAAAATTCCATCAGACTTTATGTCAACTCTTATATACATCAACTTCCTAAAAATTAAAACCAAATATAATTAATTTATTAAAATATTTTAAAATTTAAATCCATGGTTTCGGGATATATAACAAAAGTAGTATTAATCGATAAAATAATTATTATGGATTGAAAGACATGTTACTATCATCAAGTAAGTGTATTGCCTTTTCTTCTTGTTATGGTTTGAACATCAGGTTCTTCACTTCATCACCCTCCCCTCTGCTGCAGCAACCACGATTTTATCCATTCGAAATAGGAGGTGATTTTAATTTTCTTATTACAACATAAACTATGTGCTTTTGATTTATGCATGAAACTTAATACTCAGTAGCGTATCTTTTACAACAACTATATATACATTGTAGTGCAATTGGTTTTTTTTGTTAATAAGTGATTATATATATATGTCGATACTCTAATGAAAACCCAATAATATGATAAATGAGATCTAATCTTTGTCATTCGTTTAAATAATTTATTTTAATCTCCCACATTAATTTTATTCATATTCCACCATCAGCTTCTTCCTACTTCCACCATCACTTTCGGTCATCACCAACCATCACCTCTGGCATCATTTCCGGTCACCACTTGCCAAAATTTACAAATCACCAACATAATCTCAAAATCACCGGATTCAAGTAAAAATATTACAGTCAGACACAAATCATGATACTCAAACCATCACATATTCAATACATTTGCAAACACCTCTGACCAATACCTCCGATAACTACTTCTGACCGCCATCAACAAATCACCAACATTACATTAGAATCACCATAGTCAAACAGAAATCACTATCACACCAAAATCATACTCCCTCCGTCCCAACCATCACACCAAAATCATACTCCCTCCGTCTCAATTCAAGTGGTTTGTTTGACTTTTGGTGGTCAATTTGACCAAAATTTGATCGAAGATTAAAGATTATTATTTTACAATTTTTAAAAATTAAAAGTTACATTTTAAAGTAGATATAATATATTTTCTAATAATATTACTTTTTAATTTTTTTATAATTATATTATATATATATATATATATTTCGGTCAAAACTTGGTCAAATTGGCCTCAAAAAGTCAAACAAGACACTTGAATTGGGACTAAGAGAGTAAAATTTAAACAAAAATTACAACAACCAAACGTAAATAACCTCTATCAAACCACAATCACAAGCATTAGGGGTGAGTAAAAAACCGAATTGAAACCGAAACCGGCGAAAACCGAACCGAAAAAACCGAACCCGAACCCGAACCGGCGGTTGCGGTTTTTGATTTTTAAAAACCGAGACTTTCGGTTCCGGTTCCGGTTCCGGTTATAGGTCAAAACCGAACCGAAAAAAACCNTTTTTTTCATTTTTATTTATTCGGTTTTTTAACCGAAACCGAACCGGTCTTTTTAAAACCGAAACCGATGGTTCGGTTGCGGTTGCGGTTTTCAATTTTTAAAACCGAAGATATGCGGTTCCGGTTCCGGTTTCGGTCAAAAACCGAACCGAACCGAACCGTGCTCACCCCTAACAAGCATCACCTGCTGACACCACCTATAAATCACCAAAATAATACCGTAATCACCTAATTTGAAAAAAAAAATCACCACGATAAAACAAAAATCACCTCATCATCACCAATAATCACACACTTTAATCATCATCTTTGACACCATTACCTCCACGGCTCCACCACTTCCACTTCCACCACCTTCGTATCACTACAATATCGTCATCAACATTCCTAAATCACCATCGCACTATTGAGTTAACCATCACTTCGTGATTAATCAACTTATTGAAACAGTTTCGTAAAGCGACCATTAGATATGAATGACGATGATTATCGCCGACGATGAGCAGATGAACGTGTTTATCAAATTTTTGTATCAATTAACATCGCATAAACCTCGTTTTTATTATGGATGTACGATATTTCCAATTTATATAACTCAAAATATATATATATACACGAGTCTGTATGTATGTATATGTGTTTTCAATGAGAAGAGGATTTTAAAATTATGATAAGAAAAGTAACGATGGTGACGGGTGGAAGAGATGAGAAATTTGGTAGGGATAATAGATGAGTGGTTGAGATTAAAAGTTAATATTATTAAATAGAATGCTGAGATTAGATCTCAGTTCTCATTTGAATAATTGCATATATATATATATATATATATAATTTAGTTATTCATTTTAGATATTACCCGTTGGAGATGCTCTTACTCCTCAGCCTACTGATAGAAGTAGAGAAATGCCCTTCCAGGGATTTTGATAAAATTAAAATGGAAATTTTATACAACAGAACAGAAGCAAAAGCATGAACAGCAAGCATAGAAACATTACAAAAACATCTAGCTACTCTGGTTCCTTACAATATCTTCTTGAGATACTTTGTATGTTGTACTGCTAAACATAGGCAGCTAGAGCTGAAGCTATTTCTAAACCTTCTTTCTTCATGACCATCGCAGTATGTTAAGAATAGTTTTTTCTTCATCCTTGTAATTTTGTTTTACTGAGGCGGCATCAAAAATTCAATGTCATGCATATAATTAATCGGGAATAGGAATCAACATTCAGAAATAGATTACTACGGAGAAACGAGATGCAGAATGCGAAGTTTATGAGTACAACTATTTTTCTCGATGTTTCAGATCAAAATATAGCTTGAAAGTATATAACAAAGTCAGTCAAATGGAGCTTTACTGATAAAAATAAAAAAGATGCATGCTTTAGCAGGAGTATTAGTATTACAATATTAATTTGGTTGTTTGAGAGAAAGGCCGCATAAGATAAATGACCAATAAAAATGCTTTTACCATCTATTTTGGCCAGTACTCGGAAAGTGGAAATATTAATTCTATCACTACTTCAAGCTGTGTATACTACTATCTCTTTGGTTCCCCAGTTACTTGCAAGCCTAACAAAGCTGGTTGAAATCTCCTTCATATATCTGAAGTCTGGACTGTCTGGTAACGCATGCAAAGTAATCTCCTAGTTAAAGATAGCAACTGTGGCATTAGAGATTATTCATGGAAACAGAAGTCGGTAGGTAATTCTGTCACATTACATAGGTTATTTTACAATTACATCAACTAATATCTACAATCAGCACATTTTTATCAATAATTTTGATGGAAAATTTTCTCAATCATCAAATGGGTAAAATAACACACATGAGTTGTGATCATACTGTCCTGATGGTACTGAATAGTCGTATCAAAGAAGGATTGATCATGGACTGCTTGTCACTTCTTAACCAATAAAATGACAAATAGATTTGTTACATATGCACAATCAGTGCTATAAGAATTAAGACTCACTAAACATGCATGATCAAAGTATGGTAAAGTACTGAAGGTACTTAAGGGAGGTGATTACCCACATGGAAACGTTTGACAGGAGAAAGATGTGTATTCTTTCTAACAAAAACCAGAAAGTTTGCTTACGGGCAAAAAAGACCCCAAGAGAACTCATCATTTTGAACAGCAAAATCACTTGTGGTTTCTACTTTCTAGTAACTTCTAGCACTGCCAATTTGCAACTTTACTCAACTATGTTCCATCCAACTACTACCAGATATCTTGGTCATACCCTTTTCCGTACCCGTTTCATGGATAGCTTTCTGCAATCTCTTGGCATCATCCCACCTCCCAGCAGAGGAGTAAATATTGGCCAGAAGTGAGCAATAACTAGTAGTATCAGGTTCCAACTCAAAGCAACGCTTAGCTGCAATTTCCCCTAGTTCAACATTGTTATGTAAATTACATGCAGAAAGTAATGATCCCCAAACTCCAGCATGAGGCTGCATAGGCATGCTCTTTATTAAATCTCGGGCTTCTACTAACTTCCCTGCTCGACCAAGGAGATCAACCATGAGACTGTAATGATCAGCAGATGGAACAAGTCCATACTTTTTCATGGAATTGAGGCAACGATAACCTTCTTCCACTAATCCAACATGATTAAAGGCAGTTAATAGTCCTGTAAAAGTTACTAAATTTGGAGAAATTTCAGAATGTATCATCTCCTCAAACAACTTGATGGCAATACTGTCCCGGCCATTTATGCCACATCCCAATATCATAGCAGTATAAGCAACCACATCTTTCTTTTGCAAGCCACAAAACAACTCAAACGCTTTATCGATGCTTCCAGATTTAGCATACAGATCAATATAGGCAGTGGCAAGATGATCATCCATTCTGATTCCAAGTTTTCTCATGTATGATTCAGTCCAAACACCAAAGCTCAAATCTCCAAGTTGAGAGCATGCTGATATAACACTAGACAGCGTCATTTTATCTGGTTGAATATTTATATGTGGGTGAATCATCTCATTGAATAGCTGAAGTGCCTCCCGTGGTCTGCTATTTTGGGAAAAACAAGCTATCATGGCATTGTACAAAACTCGATCTTTCTCATCCATTTGATGAAACAGCTCATTAGCAGATTCAACATTCCCGCATCTCGAGTATCCGGCGATCATGGTAATACAAGAAACATTGTTCCTTTTGGGCATTAAATCATAAAAGGCTCTTGCTAGTTCGATTTTCCCGCAGTTTACATATCCGCCGATAATTGCGTTCCAGGAAGCCGTGTTTCTTTCAGGCATCTTTTCAAACAGATAATATGCATGATCTATATTCCCCGTCCTCAAATATCCCGTAATCATCGAATTCCAAGATATAACATCCTTCTCTGGAATCTCATCAAAGAAGCTATGAGCCATTGGTAAATTCCCATTTTTTAAATACCCAATCAGCAATGAATTCCAAGAAACCACATTTTTCCTTTTCATATCATCAAAAACCTTGCGTGACGTCTCAATATCATTAAGCTTTGAATAGAAATCCACAAGAGCTGTTTGCACATAAACATCATCAGAAAATTCATATTTGTGAATCTGACCATGAACTGAGATCCCACCCCACAAATCTTTTACCCTTGCACATGCCTTAAGAGCAGACGACACGGCAAAAGTACTTGGTAATACTCCTGATCTCTGCATACGTACATACAGAGCAAAAGCCTCAACAAATTGCCCATGTTTAGACAGAAACCGTATGCTGCATACCCACAAAGAAACATCTGGATTTTGCATGTAATTAAGGATTAACTGAACGTACTTAAATGTATCTCTATTGTAACTACATGAAGAATCGAGAAGTGTGTGGACCACTAATCTCTCTAAATGATTAAGACCGTTGATGACTATCAGCGCCTGAACTTGCTTTATTTGTTTCAAAGTCAAAGTCTTCTCCAACAAGGCTGATACTTTGGGAACCAGAGTCGCCATAATAAGTACTTCTCAGGGTAAAGTATCGCTATTTATGTCTGCTTTCCATCACGAGCTATATAATCAAATACTGCAGATCATTGTCGGTGGCACAGGGTGTTATTGTTACACTTAAATCACGAGCATTTCTGCATAAGTCTGGTTCCAAATGACGTGTCAAGGACAAACAACCTATATACACAACTGCAAAGGCATGTGCACTAGCAAGAAACTACCCTAGATAAACAAAAAGGAAAAAAGAATCGTTAAAACATTTTTACACTAACATAATAATAAAAAAAGGATTAAACTCGGATAAAGATTAGAAATTAGAACTCAATTAGAATAATGCGTCGAATTTGAATTATAGTAGGCTTTGGTGTAGGACCCTTTTTTCGGACTATTAATTCGAGAAAATCTAAAATATAATATAATTTAATAATACAAAACTCTATTACAAAGGTGCGACAAACAACCTATGTACACAACTGCAAAGGCATGTGCACTAGCAAGAAACTACACTAGATAAACAAAAAGGGAAAAATAATCGTTGTTAAAAACATAATAATAATAAAAGGATTAAACTCGGATAAAGATTAGAAATTAGAACTGAATTAGAATTATGGGATTTCGAATATGCATCGAATTTGAATTATAGTAGGCTTTGGTGTAGGACCCTTTTTTCGGAATATTAATTCGAGCAAATCTAAAATATAATACAATTTAATAATACAAAACTCTATTACAAAAGCGCAGCTAACAATGACAAGTTAACAAATAATTTGCCACAAATTTAAGATTCTCGAAATTCAATGCACTTCATCTTCCGCTCACACCAAACCTGAAAATTGTAAGTAATGAGCTACACAGCTCAGCAAGTAACAATCGACTTACAAATATTCTCAAAAATCAATGGGTGTTTTAATAAAATAATTTTCGATCAAAAATAATATAATTCTTGAAAACAATTATTTTAGAAAAAGATTCCACCCACAGTTTTATATTTTCAAAAAGTCCTTTATTGAAAAACAATACGATAATCTTATAAAATTTCATAGTATTGCTCTACTGCCAGACTTTGTCAATGATCGGCATCTTATTCTTATTCTTATTATTTATCATACTTTCCCGGTAGAAGGGATCTAAAGTGGAATAATCGTGTGCCCTTATCATGTATCTAATTAGAGTGCACACTTGTGCCCATAAGGGTATGTAAGGTTAGTTCCAGAATTATAGCGTAAATTATAAACGGGTTCGAAACGTAGAGACTGAGTTTCAAAGATTCTCATATTTTATATCTTGTACAGTTCGAAAACAATATTCTTATATTTTATACGAAATTCGAAATTCAAAGTATAAAAAAAAATTGAAATAAAAGTATATCAAAAGATACCCCCTCTATTTGGTAATATTTGATTTTTGACTTTTTGGCACACTATTTTAAGAGTTTTGACAACATAGAATAATTATTATTTTTTTAAATTTTCTTTTTGTGAATAAAAGTTTTAGTTTAATATTTTTATTTAAAAAAAAGAGAAATTTTTTAAAATAATAAATTTAACTATGTGGTCAAAACTTCTAAAAATGGGTGTCAAAAAGTCAAACATCAAATAAAATCAAACAGCGGGAGTACTTACTTCCAAGCCGACACTAAAATCATGTAACACATATAACACTTTCCAAATTCAAGAAACTATATCATCCTTAAACATATATTCCATCCCTTGTATCCAACCAAACACATCACATTACAAACTTCGAATATCTCCAAGATTTCGAATATGCTCAAATCTGTATTTAATCGTTTTGACCCATTAAAACATATTTTCTAGAAAAATTTAAATCACGAAAGTTGTAGATAATGAAAAGATATTTCCGAAAAGTCCAAAATCACTGAATTCCGATTTACGATAAATTTACTACGAATTTTACAAAACAATTGAGTTGTATATTGAAAATCTTACGAATTTTAATAACAAATACGAAGAAAAAGAATAAAGATTTGTGTATCAAAAAAATATGAAATAATGAGGATATCTTAATCAATATATAGAGTTTTAAAATGAAAATATCTATTATGATTTAAATTCGACCCATATTCAGAAAACTCATTGTTTTAATTTATATCCAATTTTAATCCATTTATTATTATTAATCTATTTTATTATTATAAAAAAATATAGGATATTAGGTTCCTCCTCAATCTCATTTGAGAAAACGATCAGATATAATTTTAGTTTTGGAAATAAGAAATTTATAATTAATCTTAACTAATTGTAACTTAGTGAATAAAATTTGATATACATAATAATATTTATAAAAAATGTGCATATCAAAATATAATAATTATCTATTTTATTTACGGTTTAAGTGAAAGTTCCATGATATCAATATTAGTTTTCTTATTCTCTTTAATTTTATTCCATTTTCATACTAAATACATTTAGAGGTCGTTTGGTTACCCTTGAAATAAATGGGAAGTTCAAATAGTTAGGAAGTAAATTTTAAGAAAGTTGTTTGGTTAATATTAATAAAGGAAGTAGAAGTTCCAGTGAACTTTCAATACACACTTCCTGTAAGAAGTTAATTCCTGTATATTAACCAAAAACATTTTTCTACTTCCTAGTAATTTCAATTTCCATATTATCAATCAAACAAACACTTAGTCATTATCTTTATTTTGGAAGAATTATACTACATCCGTCCCACCCAATTGTTATTCTTTCGGAGAGAAGGTCCGGTACGCATTTTAAGGTACATATAAAGTATAGTTTTATAACTTATTTTTAATTTTTTTTCCGAATAAAAATCTAAACATTAAATTTTTATTCAGAAAAAAAATTAAAAATAAGTTATGAAACTATACTTTATATGCACCTTAAAATGCGTGCCGGACCTTCTCTCCGAAAGGATAACAATTGGCTGGAACGGAGGGAGTAATATTTTTCTCGTAAAATATGCCATCAAATAATGTATTAAATTTATTTTATGTATAAAACTTTTTATTCAATAAAAAAATTTTGAAGGAGTAAAAGAAAACAGTTTTGTGCAGTGGACAGTGGTAAAGCATTTACCCGACACGACTACTCGACCCGAAACCGACCCGAAAAATACGAATTCGGGTTAGAGGTTATTGGGTTAGGGTCAATTTCGGGTTGACCCTAAACTGACCCGAAAAAATTGGGTTGATTTCGGGTTATCCGAAACTCATCCGAAATGACCCGAAATTATATATATAATATAAATTAAATATATTTAATATTAATTAATTATTTAAATATTATATATTTCATTTAAATATTATTAAAAATAAATTTTATAATAAAAATAATTAATTTTTATTTATTTATATTTATTAATAAATTATAATTATTTCGAGACGGGGTTAGGTTACTCAAGAATATTTCGGATCGGGTTCGGGTCGGGTATTCTGACTCATTAAAATTTCAGGTCGGGTTCGGATTGAGTTAAAATTTTGATTCGAGTCTGTCAACTCGATCCGAACCCGACCCAAAACCCGAAATTACGACCCCTGATTAAAAGCGTAAAACTATGAATAAGAGCATTCTTAACTATCTTCTCCATGAAAGAGAAGGAAAAAATGAGTTTGTTTTCTTTAAAATTTTCAAAATTAGAATTGATTATATAAAAAAATTCTATCCAAAATTAAAAAAAACTCTCCCCTTCGTAATTTTCAAAAAAATTACTCAAAAATGAGATACAAAAGTTAAATATTTTTAAAAAAAATTCAAAAAAAATCCCTGCACGATAATAAAGTGCCAAACATATACAATTTACTATAAATAATGATTTTTTATTATCCTGACAACTCTTGGACACAAACAAGCCAAATATCAGAGGCAATCCCTTTGTTTCAAATAAATTTTAAATTAAAATGTTTTGATCATTTAAATATGTATTTGGGGAACTCCAAAATTATAAATATTTTATAATTTTAATATTTATATTATATTTAATCAAATAATAAATTAAAAATATATTTATAATTTTTATTAATACAAAAATTTTAAATGTTTTAAAATATTTTGTTCTATTTAAATATTTTTAAATAAGTATGTTAATAAACAAAAAGTAATATATTGTTATTTTTAAATATCTTTAAATGAGGATAAGTTATATTTTATAATTTTTATTAATGCTGATAGTTATGAATTTAAAATATAAATAATCATATTAGTGGTTTGTAGAAATATCAATTAATTTTATTAACTTGTATAAATTATTGTAGAAATACACGCTGTAAGCGGCGCACACACTGACCAAGTGACCAGTGGTTTGTGAATATCAATCAATCTAATCAGACAGTCATCTTGTGTTTCCGGCCGGCGATGCTGCCATACAAGACCGTGGTGGGGGCGGAGACCGCCATCGGCAGAACCCTAACCACGGCGGAAACACTGTGGCTTAATCACACTGCTAACAAATCAGATTACTTGTTATACTGTTACAATATTCTATTTCTCTTCATTATATTCTCTCTTTGCCCTCTCTATTATGTATTAATCGAATATTTATTCAAAAATTCAATCAGTGTTTATAAAATTCAACCCAAAATAAAGCTATCTACTAGTGATATGCTCAAGTGTTATAGAGATGTTATGCGTATGTTCGTTCTCGTTGTGGGCCCGCTTCAGCTCGTTTCCTATCCTTCTATTCGAGTAATTTTCGGTTAATTTACAATTATATTGTTTAATTTTAGTTGCAATTCAATGCGTAAATTATTATTGACTTTGATTTGATGTGATTTTGTAGATGATTGGGATAAGGACAAGTTTGCCCTTACCTTCGATTTACGAGATTGTTGCACAATTGGTAGTTTATTTTGTTGTTGAGGATTATACAAATTATTGGATCCATAGATTTTTGCATTGTAAATGGGGGTATGACAAGATTCATAAGGTTCACCATGAATATACTGCTCCTATTGGGTTTGCGGCCCCGTATGCCCATTGGGCGGAGGTTTTGATTCTTGGGATTCCGTCGGCTCTTGGGCCAGCAATGGTTCCCGGGCATATGATTACTTTCTGGTTGTGGATTGCGTTGAGACAGATGGAAGCTATCGAAACTCATAGTGGGTATGAATTGTTTATTGACCCTACTTGTTTTTCATGATTTTATTTAGTTGATTAATATGTTGGTGGCATTGTCTACTTTTGTTAATTCGAAATGATAACTATGTTAGTGTCATTAAGTAAGTTAAATAGGTATAATCATTATGAGTAGGTGTATATTATTCCTTGCTTTAGGATATACTCATCCTGATTCAATCTTCCTTTGCATATAAATTTGAATATTTTTAAGATACTGCATGCTTTGGAGTGAGGATTTGAAATCATTGTCTGGTTCAACGCACAAAAATTCTCGGGCTTCTGGAGATGTACTGGATCAATGCACCTTTCTCTTGCTTACTATTGCTTTTAGATATCCGACTTTACCATAAGTCCATAAAGCGGCTTACCTACATAAGTCCAATGTCTGTGTTTTCAACTTATTTCTGTCTTCCTGGCATAAAAATTTGGAATTGTCTATCTCAAGTATTTATAAGGCTATATTCTAAACTAAATTATTTCGTGAAAATGAAGATGGGTTTGTTTGGCATATAATGAGTATGGCACCTGACTGTTATTTTTGCTACGTTGAGAACTGATATAGTAATTTCGATCTTTCCTCTTGAACTTCATTTAGCTACTTCCACCTCTCGCTAGACCCAGGATTTTTTAGTATAGTTTTTAGAAAATTTACTGTATACTATAATATATTTTCTTTCCTTCTAACTAGATTAGATGTATTCTGAACCAGAAAATGGATCCACTATGTCGTCTTCTGAATAGTATGCTTCTCAATTTTGTGCTGCTATTATTATGTGAGCTGAATATTGTATCCTTGGGACAAGTTAGGACTCAGATGTAGGCTACAAGATTTTATGGACGTGCATGCAAATGCAAGGACCTAGGACTTTCAAATCAAATTTACATTTGGATGAGTAACAAGTAGGGCGGAACAGAAGTAAAATTAGTTCTATAAAGTATTTATGAGTAATATATACTTCACTGAGTTAGTTTGGATGTGGGCACAGGGACATTAATTACCATGACTTGTATAATTTTTGTATAAATGAAGACCAAGAGAAAATATGACATGGTGATTGTCAAAAGCAATCTACCTTTGTTTAGTGAAAACCTTGATGCACAGGCTTTGCATCGAATTGTTGACAGTGTCTCATTTTTGGGATGGTACTTGGAAAATGGAAAGTTCACAACCATGCTTGTATCATTTGGTCATGTCTGGTTTCCTAAACATTGGTTTCTCACATAGAGAGTCTAGATTTATGGCTTATACACTTTGTATGAAGTTTCTTGTGATCGCCTATTATCTTCTGTAGTCTTTGGTCATATGCTTTCTATATTTAACTTTCCTTTATTGCGTGCTCAATTCAAATTATAAAGTAAAGCTTTTTACTCTGGGGGTGATGTCAATATACAGGTATGATATTCCTTGGACTCCAACTAAATTCATTCCCTTTTATGGTGGTGCAGACCACCATGATTATCATCATTATGTTGGTGAGCTAAGCCACAGCAACTTTGCTTCAGTTTTTACATACTGCGATTACATCTATGGAACGGACAAGGTATTTAAAAACAGCAGTTTTTTTTAGTTTAAAAAAAACAGCAGTTTTTTATTGCATTTTTCCAGACATTGACTCACTATGGACTAACTGTTGTCATTCTATTTGTATGAATCCACTAGGGCTACCGGTGTCAAAAGAGACTTCTTCAGCAGGTAAATACTACAAAGTCATTGTTTTGTTATTGTACCTATCTAATACAGGTTAGGATGCGATTTATAAACAGTGTTCGATCTCCTTTTTCCTCGTGTGCATGGGGGAATTGTGGAGGGAAACATTGGGGGATAACATCTCCACTTGTCATTAGGGTTTCATATATTGAGAAGGGTAAATTTTTTAGCATGGAGTTATACTTGAAATTTATAGACAACAGGTCTACTTGTGTAGAATCTATAATGTCAAGGGTATATTGTGTTTTCATGGTATTGTTGGTTATTGCTTTCCGATTATCTGAATATACAGGGCATGCAATATTTTATTTACTTTTATTATTTATTTGGTTTACAACGTTTTGAAATGTTTTGGTCGAACAAGTATAAAAAGCTTGCCTTCATGTGCAACCTTATATTACTGTTTTATCTTTAACACAACAGACTTCACAGTTCACAACATCTCTACACTTAAACGAAGAAGCCTATAGTATATGAAGGCACTCTACCTGATTGATCATCTTTGATGTCTTATAGTTTTCTAATCAACTTTTCTCGCTCATATGATGTGTCCAGTTGAAAGAGGGGACAAAGAGCAATGAAGAAAAGAATCAAGGCTCCCAGAGTATCTCCGGTCAGGATCTTAAAGCTGACTAGTTTCTGTGACTTGAGCATCCTTCTGGCGAATGTTGTTGTATAATGGTATGCTTTTCATTAGTACCAACCCGTCTAGCATATAGGTTAAGAGGATATCTTCTGTAGCTTCTCTATGTTAGTCAGGTATGTAGGAATTGTACTCTCTCTGCTTCTGGTGATGAACTTGGGGTTCTTTGATATTGTGAATTGTAGTTCTGGCTTTAAATTTTCGTAGAATATTATGCTCCTTGTTTGGTTTGTGAAGTCGAACCTTTCATTTTTCAGCTGGACTCCAAACTCGATAGAGCCCATTGCTCTTATTTTCTGTATAGGCCCTATGTGGTATATTTAATATGGATGCGAACATGGTCAGTCTACACACTCTACAGTGTTATAGAGAGAGGTTAAAAGTCTACTTGTACGTTTTTCACATAGTAATAATTTATATATTCTAAATTTAAAATGTATAAATTTTGATGTAATCTGCAAGAGGTAGCGAGGTAGCATATTAGATTTATTTTTGTGTTCTAATATTGATAGTCGAATTATCAGTAAATTATTTCCTTATTTTACGAAAATATGGTCCATAGTTTTTCACATTCTGGAGAACATGACAACTAAAGATAGAAAATTGCGCTATAATGTTGAATCATATACAGGTGCACAGAAGATCTATAGGAAAAAGAGGATCGAGAAGTGAACAACATGTGATAATCATTTTGTTTTTATTAATAAATGAATTATTAGTGTATTATTTGCTTAGTTCACAAACAAAGTGATTGTCTAACTTTTGTACACCCACTCAAAATATAAAATTAAAACAATATATTATATATGTTAAAGATGTGTTGCAACCTGGAATCTATGACTATGAGCTTTACTTGTGTGATATATTTGTCTCATCAATTCAACGTCATCTATTTATATGAATCGGGGTCCAAGGTATTATTATTATTAATTAATTAAAGATGTATCGACATGTAATTAATTGAATAATTCATCTCATAAAATTTTCAAGATTTTTACTATTCTTCAGGCATGAATGATGATTTTTTTCCTTTCATAATTTCAGTTTAACAATTGTTAACACCTCTTTGGAGCAACTTAATATTTCTTAGTATTATAAATTGAAGATTTTGTAGATATCGTAAGCAGAGGTAATAAAGGTTTAATGATCCTAAAATTAACTTTAGATAACTATCTAAATTTAACATATATTATAATATAATATTAAAATTATTTTTGTAAATAATACAATATAAAAATGATAGTTTCATAATTTATTTTTAAAATTTTCTTTGATAATATTTATTTAAAAATTATAAAAGTTTTCAAATTATTTTTTATGTATGCCAATATATCAATAAAAGTTAAAATAATAAATAATTTGGAAGAGGCAGGAGAACAAGTAATTTTTCTTAATACATTTGAGGATACTTGGTGAAACAATAAAGAGTACCAACTCTGTGTATCTCATCAAATTTGAAAACTTTTCCAACCGTAGTGGGGTAGGTCTATTATAGTAGTAGCTTTGATGTATTGCTGTATTTACAAAAAAGAAATTAAAGATACGAAAATAATGATGGAAAGCAAATTTAAAATTGGATGCTACCACTGTGTCATAGGTTATTGCAAAATAAATGTACAAATGAAGAGGAAGCAAACAAAAGAAAAGCTCTCAATGTCCAATGGAGAGCCCCACAACAAGACTCCAATAACATTAAAGTAAAAGGCATCGATACATACTTGTATATAGTACACTTTTTAAAGCGTGACTATCCCCACAACCCCCAACAGCTCGTTTCCTTCCTTCTCTTCTTAAATCTCATATCGTAACAATAAAAACCATTCTCGTAAATAATTCATAGATATAAAAGTGGGATTTAAATTGAAATTAAAAGGGATAAATAGGTGCACAAATCTGAAATTTATTCTTTTCTTATGTAAACTTTGTTAATACATTATTCATTAAATATATTATTTTTATTAATTTATCATAATAACAATATTTTATAATAATATTGTATTTTAATACTCTGAATATATATTTAATTGTGTATATATATAAATTACACAATTCAAAATGAGTGGAAACAAAAGAAGAAAAGGAGGAACAAGAAGCGCGTGAATTAAGGTTATTAGTTAGAATACCACAACCACAAAAGTAGCAGTACTGCTAGTATTCTATTACAGACATATACATACATTACATACATAGTGATACATCATACACATTTGTCTCCTCCCATTTCTCCCTTTCAAGAGTCTCTCTTATTTCAACGACCCACCACCATAAACCTCTCTAGTTCGCCGGAAAACCACCATGAATCACCGTTATTTCTCTAAATTCCGGCACCCACCAAAACCCTTTCCCTCTCCGGTGAATCCCATTAAGTAAAAATCAAAACTTTACGTTCTTTTTGCTTAAAAAATAAAACTTTACTTGTTATCTGGTGTTGTAATGGCTAGTACTACTACTACTAGCAACGCTGCTACAACAGTGAGTCAAGAACAAGAACCCACTGAGTCAAACTCGGTGCAAGTTTCAAAAGAGGAAATGGCAGCAAAAGCAGTTCATAAAAGGTATGAAGGACTAGTAATGGTGAGAAACAAAGCAATTAAAGGGAAAGGAGCTTGGTATTGGGCCCACTTAGAACCCGTTTTAATTCATCATTCGGATTCGGGTTTACCCAAAGCAGCTAAGCTCCGGTGTTTGCTTTGTGATTCTTTTTTCTCAGCTTCTAACCCATCAAGAACTGCCTCTGAACATCTCAAAAGAGGCACTTGCCCTAATTTTAATCTGCTTCCAAAGCCCATTTCCTCAATTTCTCCGTCTGACCCGGGTCAGAGTTCGGGTTCGGGTCCGACCCCACTTGGGTTACCTTCACCACCAACACATCCTAAGCACCGGAAACGCAATTCTTGTTTTTCCGGTGGGCGTTTGGGCGGTGGTGTTGGTGGTAGTGGCAGTGGCAGTGGGAGTAATGCTGTTTCATATCAAGTTTCACCTGTTGATCCTTCAAGGCTCTCAGTTGAGCTTGGGTATTCTCCGGTTACAGTGGCGGCGACAGGTGGTAGTGGTGGTGTGGTATACAGTCAGCAGCCACATCAGCATTCAGCATTGTCCGGTGGTAAGGAAGATTTGAGTGCATTGGCTATGTTTGAGGATAGTGTAAAAAAGCTCAAGAGTCCAAAAGCATCACCTGGTGCAAGTAAGATTCAAATTGAGTCAGCATTTGATTATTTAGCTGATTGGGTTTATGAATGTTGTGGGTCGGTGTCATTTTCATGTTTAGACCATCCCAAGTTCAAGGCATTTCTTAATCAAGTTGGGTTACCGCCAATTTCCCAGCACGAATTAAGTGGGGAGAGATTAGATGCTAAGTATGAGGCTGCTAAGGCAGAGTCTGAGGCAAGAATTCGCGATGCTATGTTCTTTCAAATTGCGTCAAATGGATGGAAATCAAAGAGTTATGGACATGTTGGGAATGAAAATTTGGTTAATTTGGCTTTAAATCTTCCGAATGGGACTAGTGTGTTTCGTACATCAGTTTTTACTAGCGGGTATGTATCCTCTAAGTTTGCTGAGGAGGTTTTATGGAAAGCGATTCTAGAAATTTGTGCTAATAATGTGCAGCAGTGTGTAGGTATAGTTGCTGACAAGTTTAAGGCTAATGCATTGAGGAATTTAGAGAATCAACATCATTGGATGGTTAACCTTTCTTGTCAGTTTCAAGGGTTTAATAGTTTGATCAAGGACATGAGCAAGGAACTTCCCATATTTAAAAATGTGACTGAGAATTGCTCACGATTAGCTATTTTCATCAATAGTAAGTCTCAAGTTCGTAATATTTTTTACAAATATCAGTTGCAGGTATATGGACATGTTGGTCTATTGAGAGTACCCAATCATGGATATGAAAGATTGGATTTTGGATCGGTGTACACCATGGTGGAAGACATACTAAGCTCTGCTAGGGCACTTGAGTTAATGTTGGATGATGATTCGTATAAAAGAATTTCCATGGAAGAGCCACTTTCTCGAGAAGTTGAGAAGATGATGAGGAATCCTCAGTTTTGGAATGAAATGAATGCAGTGCATTCACTAGTTAAACTGATCAAAGGAATGGCTCAGGAAATAGAAACGGAGAGACTTCGCGTAGGACAGTGCCTTCCACTCTGGGAAGAACTTAGGATTAAAGTGAAGGACTGGTGTTCTAGTTATAAGATAGGTGAAGGATTGGTGGAAAGAGTGATCGAAAGGAGATTCAGAAAGAATTATCACCCAGCTTGGGCTGCGGCATTTATACTTGATCCATTGTATTTGGTTAGGGAATCGAGTGGGAAGTACTTGCCGCCGTTCAAATACTTGACAACAGAACAAGAAAAGGATGTGGACAAGCTCATAATCCGACTTGTTTCTCGAGAGGAGGCTCACATTGCGCTGATGGAGCTTATGAAATGGAGAACAGAAGGACTGGACCCGGTGTATGCTCAGGCTGTACAATTGAAGCAGAGAGACCCGATGACTGGAAAAATGAAAATCGTCAACCCTCATAGCAGCAGACTTGTGTGGGAAACTTACCTATCTGAGTTCAAGTCACTGGGAAAGGTCGCAGTAAGACTTATTTTTCTCCATGCAACTTCATTTGGGCTCAAATGCAATATATCTCTATCAAAATGGGCAAGTAGCAATGCACATTCAAGGGAAGGAATAGAGAGGGCTCAGAAACTTTTATTTATTGCTGCTAATTCAAAGCTTGAGAAGCGAGACTTTTCACAAGAGGAGAATAAGAATGTAGAGCTTTTTGCCATGGCAAATGGCGATGATGATGATGTTTATATTGATACATCAGCTGTTTAGCATTCATGCCCAATCCTTATCCCCGCANGAGACTTTTCACAAGAGGAGAATAAGAATGTAGAGCTTTTTGCCATGGCAAATGGCGATGATGAGATGCAAAATGATGTTTATATTGATACATCAGCTGTTTAGCATTCATGCCCAATCCTTATCCCCGCATAATTTTAAATTTAGGGTTTGAAAAGACAAAAGTTGTTGTAGGTATTTAGTACTTGTTAATCTCGAACTTCAGATTATCTGGAAGTGGAATATAGTAGGAATATTCTAAATTCAGTTGCTGCACAGCCTAAAGCAACTGCTTATCTCGTTATAAGTGTGCTAATAGACATTTTTGTTTGTGAATGCAATGGAACACGAGTTGCTAAAATTTTTAGCAATCGTATTATCTGTGTTAGAGTGAATGTTGTTTATAAAGAATTTNCCTTATCCCCGCATAATTTTAAATTTAGGGTTTGAAAAGACAAAAGTTGTTGTAGGTATTTAGTACTTGTTAATCTCGAACTTCAGATTATCTGGAAGTGGAATATAGTAGGAATATTCTAAATTCAGTTGCTGCACAGCCTAAAGCAACTGCTTATCTCGTTATAAGTGTGCTAATAGACATTTTTGTTTGTGAAGGCAACAAATGCAATGGAACATGAGTTGCTAAAATTTTTAGCAATCGTATTATCTGTGTTAGAGTGAATGTTGTTTATAAAGAATTATATGTTTTTTCCCCTTTTCCAGATGATTTTTCTCTGAATGCATATGAGAGAGTATATTTTACTGTATTTAATCAAATTATTTACACAACTTGTTTAGATGCTCCCCCCCTGTAATCATGTTCCTAATGCTTGTTTTCTGGAAGCAGCACAGCTACCACATTGCGACACATGTGTGAAGCACATCATTCCACAATTTTGCGTGCACTTTGTAACATAGAACACGGATAAAAAGATTGTGTCTATAAGTTTGTTATCCTCTACTGAATCGGTAGTTCAAGCAGATGTTTAATGTCCAGTTCCTTTATTTTCCTATACAAAGCTTTTACCAATACACGCGAGTTGTTAGTTATGTTCATAATAACAGTTGCTACGAAGTTATTCTTCACAAAAATAATCTGTGCGCGTAAAGAAATAATCAAGCAAGTGATTGTTCTTGTAGATAAAATAAAATGAATGTTCTAGCTGAATAGAAAATGTAAGGATGCATGTAAGTTGCTAGACAGTTAGTTATTTTTGTTTGTTGTTAGTAATCATCTTTACCAGTTATGTATAAGAAAGCAAGTTGGATGGCAGAATTACCTATCTTTCAATTCTCTTTACTATTTTTAGCAGAACTGTTTGACAATGACACTGTTGTGATGCGGATATCGTACAATTTGTGCAGAGAATTCAAGGTTGGATTTTGATTTGAGTATATTCCAGTTAATCAATTTCAAATTTGTAGGAGGGACAAGATCAAAGTTTACGAATTGTGACTGGGATCAAAAGATCTACAGACCGAAGATCCGATCTTTTGAAGGAGACCTCCACAGTTATTCTATCTCCAGACATCTTTCGGAGAGTGGAGCCCTACATGCACAGAAGGAAGAGTCTTTCAACTTCTGGTTTTTATGGAGATAAGAACAAAAATGTCAAAATCATTTTACGGTACTCTTCTAGACTTTCTGAAACTCGCTATGTCCATACAAAGTTTTGCTCCCCATGATTGCAAAGATGCTTGCAAGAGGACCCGAAGGAGATAAAGACTGCCGGCATATAGCAGCACACAAGATGCTTGATGGTGATCTGATAACAGAATTAAATTAATTTTGGTGGTCTCAGACAGCTCAGAACTAAGGGAAGTATACAAGTAGCCACTAGCCAGAAGTGGACCTAGTGTTTGCCTATGTGGCTATGTNAGACATTTTCACTGATTCAGATTTTAATATCCTTTGTTTATTTTTATTTATTTATTATCTATTGGACTATTGCTACTGCTTTGCACAAAAAAAATAATATTTATAATTTGATATATTACTTGTTTTTACTTGTTAATACACAGATTGTTTACCAGACGGCCTTATGCCTACACTCCTTATTTTTGAGTTGGTCTCTGATGTCTTGTGTTTATTTTCCATGATATTTGGTCACAATTTTCAGGAAATAGATGTTTCTTAGTTTGGGGAAAATGCATGATTGTCCTTTCTTGAACATTAGCTTCTTTAACTGCTAGAATATTGGAAAGTTGAAAAATGACACATTACATGATGATAAACTCACCTCACTAGGCCAAATTAAATTTGAATAACTTGATTTTTAACATGTGTTGTCTCTGTACTAGCACTCTTGTGAAGTTGCTATGGTTTCACTTTCACATCATTATAACTAATTTTAGGTACAATCAATCATGCATTTAAAGGCATGGACAAAGAGGAGGAAATTTCAACAACTGTTATATTGCTATGCATGTAAAGTAGGCAATATAAATGTTTTAGACATACACAGTATTTTTCTACGTGAAAAAACAGAGTATCAGATGTAGAGAGGTTAGTTACGTGATATACTGTTATTGCAGCAACTTTTCCGGATAACCAAACCAACATTAAAAATGATGAGATATATGTAATTTTTGATACATGAATGAACTATAATAAAGAGATCCAAAATTTCCATTACAAAGTAATAAATTATAATAAAAAATTCGAATATATCCAATTCATAAGTAAGATTTGAATTGCTATGATATAATTAATATACATAAAATCTTGTATGTCCACGTGAAATTTATAAATATGTATCGCCAGCCTTGGTATAGTTTTAAAATTTTATTTTCTTTTGCCAATTTACTCTGCCTAATGTCAATCACAGAACCGAAACTTGGTAAAGTTTATTGACTTTTTGGTTTTGCATTCTCTATTATGCAAGCCAG
>QRFB01003366.1:0-12074 GCA_008931105.1 Oenanthe javanica | reverse complement strand
ATTCTAGAAATTTGTGCTAATAATGTGCAGCAGTGTGTAGGTATAGTTGCTGACAAGTTTAAGGCTAATGCATTGAGGAATTTAGAGAATCAACATCATTGGATGGTTAACCTTTCTTGTCAGTTTCAAGGGTTTAATAGTTTGATCAAGGACATGAGCAAGGAACTTCCCATATTTAAAAATGTGACTGAGAATTGCTCACGATTAGCTATTTTCATCAATAGTAAGTCTCAAGTTCGTAATATTTTTTACAAATATCAGTTGCAGGTATATGGACATGTTGGTCTATTGAGAGTACCCAATCATGGATATGAAAGATTGGATTTTGGATCGGTGTACACCATGGTGGAAGACATACTAAGCTCTGCTAGGGCACTGGAGTTAATGTTGGATGATGATTCGTATAAAAGAATTTCCATGGAAGAGCCACTTTCTCGAGAAGTTGAGAAGATGATGAGGAATCCTCAGTTTTGGAATGAAATGAATGCAGTGCATTCACTAGTTAAACTGATCAAAGGAATGGCTCAGGAAATAGAAACGGAGAGACTTCGCGTAGGACAGTGCCTTCCACTCTGGGAAGAACTTAGGATTAAAGTGAAGGACTGGTGTTCTAGTTATAAGATAGGTGAAGGATTGGTGGAAAGAGTGATCGAAAGGAGATTCAGAAAGAATTATCACCCAGCTTGGGCTGCGGCATTTATACTTGATCCATTGTATTTGGTTAGGGAATCGAGTGGGAAGTACTTGCCGCCGTTCAAATACTTGACAACAGAACAAGAAAAGGATGTGGACAAGCTCATAATCCGACTTGTTTCTCGAGAGGAGGCTCACATTGCGCTGATGGAGCTTATGAAATGGAGAACAGAAGGACTGGACCCGGTGTATGCTCAGGCTGTACAATTGAAGCAGAGAGACCCGATGACTGGAAAAATGAAAATCGTCAACCCTCATAGCAGCAGACTTGTGTGGGAAACTTACCTATCTGAGTTCAAGTCACTGGGAAAGGTCGCAGTAAGACTTATTTTTCTCCATGCAACTTCATTTGGGCTCAAATGCAATATATCTCTATCAAAATGGGCAAGTAGCAATGCACATTCAAGGGAAGGAATAGAGAGGGCTCAGAAACTTTTATTTATTGCTGCTAATTCAAAGCTTGAGAAGCGAGACTTTTCACAAGAGGAGAATAAGAATGTAGAGCTTTTTGCCATGGCAAATGGCGATGATGATGATGTTTATATTGATACATCAGCTGTTTAGCATTCATGCCCAATCCTTATCCCCGCATAATTTTAAATTTAGGGTTTGAAAAGACAAAAGTTGTTGTAGGTATTTAGTACTTGTTAATCTCGAACTTCAGATTATCTGGAAGTGGAATATAGTAGGAATATTCTAAATTCAGTTGCTGCACAGCCTAAAGCAACTGCTTATCTCGTTATAAGTGTGCTAATAGACATTTTTGTTTGTGAAGGCAACAAATGCAATGGAACATGAGTTGCTAAAATTTTTAGCAATCGTATTATCTGTGTTAGAGTGAATGTTGTTTATAAAGAATTATATGTTTTTTCCCCTTTTCCAGATGATTTTTCTCTGAATGCATATGAGAGAGTATATTTTACTGTATTTAATCAAATTATTTACACAACTTGTTTAGATGCTCCCCCCCTGTAATCATGTTCCTAATGCTTGTTTTCTGGAAGCAGCACAGCTACCACATTGCGACACATGTGTGAAGCACATCATTCCACAATTTTGCGTGCACTTTGTAACATAGAACACGGATAAAAAGATTGTGTCTATAAGTTTGTTATCCTCTACTGAATCGGTAGTTCAAGCAGATGTTTAATGTCCAGTTCCTTTATTTTCCTATACAAAGCTTTTACCAATACACGCGAGTTGTTAGTTATGTTCATAATAACAGTTGCTACGAAGTTATTCTTCACAAAAATAATCTGTGCGCGTAAAGAAATAATCAAGCAAGTGATTGTTCTTGTAGATAAAATAAAATGAATGTTCTAGCTGAATAGAAAATGTAAGGATGCATGTAAGTTGCTAGACAGTTAGTTATTTTTGTTTGTTGTTAGTAATCATCTTTACCAGTTATGTATAAGAAAGCAAGTTGGATGGCAGAATTACCTATCTTTCAATTCTCTTTACTATTTTTAGCAGAACTGTTTGACAATGACACTGTTGTGATGCGGATATCGTACAATTTGTGCAGAGAATTCAAGGTTGGATTTTGATTTGAGTATATTCCAGTTAATCAATTTCAAATTTGTAGGAGGGACAAGATCAAAGTTTACGAATTGTGACTGGGATCAAAAGATCTACAGACCGAAGATCCGATCTTTTGAAGGAGACCTCCACAGTTATTCTATCTCCAGACATCTTTCGGAGAGTGGAGCCCTACATGCACAGAAGGAAGAGTCTTTCAACTTCTGGTTTTTATGGAGATAAGAACAAAAATGTCAAAATCATTTTACGGTACTCTTCTAGACTTTCTGAAACTCGCTATGTCCATACAAAGTTTTGCTCCCCATGATTGCAAAGATGCTTGCAAGAGGACCCGAAGGAGATAAAGACTGCCGGCATATAGCAGCACACAAGATGCTTGATGGTGATCTGATAACAGAATTAAATTAATTTTGGTGGTCTCAGACAGCTCAGAACTAAGGGAAGTATACAAGTAGCCACTAGCCAGAAGTGGACCTAGTGTTTGCCTATGTGGCTATGTGAATTAGTAATCTTAGTTTTCATCTACATGTGTTCATCACAGATGCAAGTTTTGTGCACTTGAATAAAATTCCGTTTCGCAAGTCTTTTTATAAAATATACTCCCAAATGTAATTGTCAAATGCCAAAATCCCTTTAACAAAGATATTTTCAAATTAGACTTGTGTTTGTTTTTCGGTGTGATAGTTTTCTTACTCGAGATTCAACTTGGTGAGAGTACTTTGATGAGAGTGCAATAACTTTAAGAAGACATTTTCACTGATTCGGATTTTAACATCCTTCGTTTATTTTTTTTATTTATTATCTATTGGACTATTGCTACTGCTTTGCGCAAAAATAATAATATTTATAATTTGATATATTACTTGTTTTTACTTGTTAATACACAGATTGTTTACCGGACGGCCTTATGCCTACACTCCCTATTTTTTAGCTGGCCTCTGGTGTCTTGTGTTTATTTTCCATGATATTTGGTCACAATTTTCAGGAAATAGATGTTTCTTAGTTTGGGGAAAATGCATGATTGAACATTAGCTTCTTTAACTGCTAGAATATTGGAAAGTTGAAAAATGACACATTACATGATGATAAACTCACCTCACTAGGCCAAATTAAATTTGAATAACTTGATTTTTAACATGTGTTGTCTCTGTACTAGCACTCTTGTGAAGTTGCTATGGTTTCACTTTCACATCATTATAACTAATTTTAGGTACAATCAATCATGCATTTAAAGGTATGGACAAAGAGGAGGAAATTTCAACAACTGTTATATTGCTATGCATGTAAAGTAGGCAATATAAATGTTGTATGGCTGTATGCATACACAGTATTTTCTACGTGAAAAATCAGAGTATCAGATGCAGAGAGTTAATCACGTGATATACTGCTATTGGCTATTACAGTAACTTTTCCCGGATAACCAAACCAACATTTAAAAAGGGGGATATTACTATCCCTTTTTAGTAAGCTTACAAGTTTTATAATAATATTCATTCTAATAATTCTCAAAATGAGCGAGAATCATATTTAAAACATGAGACGACAAAAGATAAATTTTACCATTAAACTATCCCATAATATTTAATCTATACTATATTATTAAAGCTGTAAGGACAAACGTTTGGTTCGTCGTCCGGTCCAGTCCGTTGTCCGGTCTGGTCATTTTATCTTTCACTCAACTTCAAATACACGTGTCTGTCTCCTACTCAATTTTAAACATACTCTTTTAATTAAAATATAAAGATGTACTTATAATATACTAACATGTTTCAATTTTCTCATTCTTCAACCTCTTTCATTTATTTAAAATCTTAACTTATTAATTAAATTTTACGAATATTGAAATAATATTATTATTTTATTTATATTAATTAAATTTTATTACTATGTTATATCTATATTATCTATACTTTTATATTATATTATTCTAAACGAACTTCTCTTATATAGAGTTGTACTCACAATCTACTAACATGTTTCAATTTACTCAATGCTCAAACATTTTAATTTATATAAAATTACAATTTTATAAATAATATTTTTGAATATTAAAATTATATTAATATTTAATCTATATTAAAGCATACTGCTTTTATTTTTAATATATTTGAACTCTTTTTATTAATAAAAATTTCCTAAACTATATTATATTATTAATGCCGTAGTGGCAAATGTTTGGTCGGTCGATTATCCGTATGATATAGTCTATTTGTGTCTCATTCAACTTCAAATTCACTCTTTTAATTAAATTTTAATTAAAATATAGAGTTGTACTAATGATCTACTAATTAACATATTTTAATTTCATCATTGTTCAAACACTTTAATTTATTTAAAATTATAATTTTATAATTAACTTTTTTGAATATTAAAATAATATTTATACTATATTTCCCTTGTACAATTTCAAACACACTTTTTAAATTTTTAATTAGAATATACTATATCAAACAGATATATTATACCCACAACTCTATTTAAAATAGACATATTATACATACAACTTTATCATCAGTGGAATTCTCGTTCTTAATAATAAAATGAAATAAATTATCATATTAAATTAAATATTTAAACTATATAATATAATTATTTTATAATGTATATATTATACATACAACTCTATCATCAGTATAATGCTCTTTTTATACAACTGTTCACGAGTAATATTATTTTATATTTAAATTGTATAATATAATTTCTATTTTAGAAATAACATTATAATATAATTTTTATATAATATAGTTGTATTAACATTTAACCCAATTTTATCACCGCTTTTAAATTTTTTTTAAATTGCAACCTATTAATCATATCTCATGAATATTAAAATAAAAAAATTAATATAACATAATAATATATAAAAAAATAGTAATAAAATAAATTATTATATTAAATTAAATAATTATATAAATTAATTAATATAAACTTTATTATTGTAGTCGTGCTTTGCACAGATTATAAACTAGTATATATTAATGTATTAGTAGATGAAGAAATATAACAAAGAGGTCCAAATTTTCAATTACATAGTAAGAAATTATGAAAAAATATTCCAATATATCCAACTCATAAATAAGATTTGAATTGCGATGATATAATTAATATACATAAAATCTTGTATGTTTACATGAAATTTATAAATATGAATCGCCAGCCTTTGTAAAGTTCATTTAAAATTTTATTTTCTTTCGCCAATTTACTCTGCCTAATGTCAATCACAGAACCGAAACTTGATAAAGTTTATTGACTTTTTGGTTTTGCATTCTCTGTTATGCAAAGCGCCAGTGTGGTAAAAAAGCAAACTTTATAATTTCTTATAATTATACAAAAGATCACATACTCATGTATAACAGAAACTTACTTGTACATCATCAGTAAAAAGTGGATAGTGAAAAAGTAAAGTTATACATGGTTGTTGAATCATTTTTAGTTGTGAGTACACACCAAATTTAATACTACAAAACACAGTACACTAATTATCAAGAGTAAATAAAAGTGAAAAAAATAGAATTGAGAGTCGAAATATTAGAATGAACGATCAATTCTCTACCAGTTACCAATCCTTATTATTACATTTATATTCTATTATGATTACAAAATATTTGTTCACATGTTTCTAGATTCCAGTATATTGTCATACAATAATAATAGGACGGTGATATCACGCACACCCTTTTAATGCATTTGACCATACTATTTTTATTATATTTTATATCATTAATTTAATTGATACTCATATTAAGTTATAATAACTTTTTTTTACGATACAATCTATTTGTAATTAAATTTTTAGTTTTATATTATTAAAACATAACTTATAACTATTTATTATTATTATTTTTATAAAATAAAAAAATAATTATATATGACCAAGTCCAACAAATAAATAAAATTATTATACAAATTTTCAATTCCAAATAATAACAATTTAGTTACACAAGTTTATAATATATTTCAACATTAAAATTATTAATTAGAAACAAATATTCAGTAGAATACCAATTTCTTTAAAAATGAGTTATTGAAAAATAGTTTTGTTCATGCTAAGTAGAAATTTTCAATTTAAAAAAATTAGAATAAATTTACTTATAAAAACAATAAGAATAATATATATTATTTTAATACAAATTATTTATTATTGATTCTTGTTAGTAGCATTTTGTTGCTTAAATAAGTTGATGCGTTATTTTTTTATAAAATGTAATAATTATTTTTTAAATTGCATTTAATAGTAGATTAGAAACACACATAATACAATTTAATTAAATATATGAATATTAGAATTAGTATTAATTTTTCAAATTAACACATTAATATAATTTTTTATTGTTTAAAAATGTATTACGTAAATTAAAAAAATACGGTTGAAGTCTTGGTGGTTAAAAAAATAAGCAATATTATATTGAGTAAACACCATATAAAAGTTAAAATTATTTTGATCCAATTATACATAAATGTGTACAATAATACATTTATGGTGTGCATATATCATAACCATGATAATAACTTTATTACTTACCCGAAAAAAGGAGACGGTAAAAAGGAGTAAAAAACAGCAAAAGACTGAAAGGCTGTTTTGTTTGTATGATGCGGGCCTTTCGAATCATGAAAGCCTAAAAACAAAAATAAAAAAGTTAAAACTTTTTCTCAATTTCATATAATATCTGACTATGACCCACTTTTTATTGGATAAGTTGCTCATCAAAACAAAAACCAAAGCCCAAGTTAAATGTATGGATTTTAAGCCCAATCCAAATTCATGAATTCAACTTGAACAATCTTTAAGGCCCATTAACACACGAATGGCTTTAAGACGAACACGTGTCCAATTTCAAACCATAACTTTAACCGCTTTATTTTTCCCTCCATTTTCTCCCAACCGTCAAAACCCTAATCTCTCTCTTTCTCTCCATTCATTAACCTTCACACCCCAGCGCAAGTTAGCACCTTCCCTATACATTTCAGCGCCCGTTAACCCCTTCTCATCAATGGCGATCACTCTACCCTCATTNTCTCTCCATTCATTAACCTTCACACCCCAGCGCAAGTTAGCACCTTCCCTATACATTTCAGCGCACGTTAACCCCTTCTCATCAATGGCGATCACTCTACCCTCATCGACAACCGTTCAATCGGGTCGAATTCGGGTTCTCAAGAAAGCATCTCAGCCGTCCGATCAGCTTGTGGGCCCTGTTGTTTACTGGATGTTTAGAGATCAACGGTTGAAAGACAATTGGGCATTGATACATGCTATTGATCAAGCAAATAAAGCTAATGTTCCGATAGCGATAGCTTTTAACTTGTTTGATCAGTTCTTGGGAGCCAAAGCTAGGCAATTGGGGTTTATGTTGAGAGGTTTGGAGACGTTGTGTTGTGAAATCGAACAATCTCTTCGTATTCCATTTTTCTTGTTTCGGGTAAAGATTCCAGCTTTTTGCGATTCTTGATTGATTTTTGTATGTGTAATTTGTGAATTATGCAACATTGCTTATATGGGAACTTTTATTGTTATTATTATTATATTGGATGTGACATTGTCAAGCTTATATTGCATATACGATAGGGCCTAAAATGTACACGGTACATTGAACTTGTAAGTAGGGTTTTTCGAGGGTTAGATGTATCATTACCTTACCCTTAGGAAGAGGAGTAGTAGAAAGACCATATTAGTAAAGACCCCTGAGTTTTGAATAATCAATGTTGACAAATATGAAGATTCTTAAATTTTGTTATGATAATTTTAAAAATTGTTCAGAATCTGCATAAAGTTATCTAAAAGCGTAAAATAGAATTCATAAAAAGATAATAATCTAAAAGCTATCGACCACCCCTTCTCCCTTGTGTAAATTAACAATGCGCTAATTGAAATTTACCCTTTTATATTCATGATTATTTTCTCTGCTTTGTTGAGATATTCAGGCCATTTCATTTTTAGGTTTATATTTTGAGGGTTGTTTTATGCAGGGAGAAGCTGTAGAGACAATTCCTAATTTTTTAAGAGAATGCGGGGCTTCGCTTTTGGTTACTGATTTTTCGCCATTGAGGCAAGTGAGGAGTTGGAAAGAGGAGATAAGCAAGAGGGTGAATGATTCAGTGGCGATCCATGAAGTTGATGCCCACAATATAGTACCACTATGGGTGGCGTCAGATAAGTTGGAATACAGTGCTAGGACTATAAGGGGAAAAATTACTAAATTGCTTCCTCAGTATCTGATTGATTTTCCAACTCTGGGGACTCCTAATAGACATTGGGCTGGTTCAACTCTGTCAATAAATTGGGAAGCCCTAATTTCAGATGTTGTGAGGTAAAATTGGCTCAGTTTTGTTGAAATCTGTTTTGGTAATTATTATTTAGATATTACTTTAGTTTAGGCCGATGTCACTTTAATAAATGCATCTATCCTGTATCAAAATATTCAGTAAAGGGGCTGAAGTTCCTGAAATCGGTTGGTGTGAACCAGGAGAACATGCTGCTTTGGAAGCATTAAAGGGGACCAGAAACGGGTTCTTGACCACCAGATTGAAGAATTATTCTTCAGATCGCAATAACCCTTTAAAACCCAAAGGGCTCTCTGGTCTTTCTCCATATTTGCATTTTGGGCAGATAGCAGCACAGAGGTGTGCCTTGGAGGCAAATAAAGTACGGAAGGTTTCTCCCCAGGTTGGTACTAAATACACCTGTCTTCATATATTGTATATTATATTAGTTGTGCGAGTTTACCTGCACTTTTGCTATTGCATTTTGGACCAAAATTAATAAATTTATATATGTGTGTGTCTGTGTGATATCTTCTGTGAGAACTGAGAACTGAATAGAGAAACAAGAACAACATAACATGCCCGCTTATGTATTACCTTTCGTTTCTGTGGGTTGCTGCTTTCTAACTATAGTTTTTTTTCCCTTCTTTAACTTCATATANCTTATGTATTACCTTTCGTTTCTGTGGGTTGCTGCTTTCTAACTATAGTTTTTTTCCCCTTCTTTAACTTCATATACTTTATAGTTTATAATTCCAAAATATAACCTCTTTTCCAACATGAAGGCAGTTGATTCTTTCTTGGAGGAGTTAATTGTGCGGAGGGAACTTGCTGATAACTTTTGCTACTACCAGCCTAAATATGATTCTATCGAAGGGGCATGGGAGTGGGCTCGGAAGACCTTGATGGATCATACATCAGATAAACGTGAACACATATACACGTGAGTGCAATTGCTCTAATTAATGGTTTTTCAGCAATTGCTGGGTAATTGATTGTTTTCTGTGTTGTACATCTGGCACAGGAGAGAGCAGTTGGAGAAGGCGCAGACAGCAGATCCTGTAAGCTATCTTAGTTGATTAATGTGATAAATACTATTACACCTGCTATGATATATTAATATCAGAATTAGGTACAGTTTTCATTTGTTGTTAATTATAATATTAGTCATGTAGTTAGATAATGACTTGTTGTATGCCTAAGCATATTGGTTTTAGATTCCTACACACTTACACAGCAATTCGTTGAAATGTTAATGTGTAAGATTGAGTTCGATTTACAGTGTCTTTCAATTATGGAGCTTTTATTCCTACTTTCAGCTTTGGAATGCTTCTCAGTTAGAGATGGTTCATTATGGAAAGATGCATGGTTTCATGCGGCAAGTAACTTCTTTATCACCCCTATTTTTCATGCTGAGTTTCATGTGAAATTGTCCATGTAAGATGCTAAGAAATGCAATGCTAAATTCTGGACAGTGTTTGAAAATGGAAGGTACAAATATTTTCAAAGTTCACATAGTATTCATAATTTACTTGTAAAAACCACATATTTAAGTAACCCTAATTTTCTTTTACTATAGTTGCTCTTAATAATTAAACGCACGATTTTCATGTTGGTTTACAAGTATTCAAATCATTGTTAAGGCACTGGTATCGTCAGTAACTAGTTTATGAATATGTGTGCTTGTTGTATGACAACATACACCCTAAGCTACAAAGCTGTGATTTTACTGATATATATGATTGATGGTTATTGTGTAAAATGTTCTGTCTAAAATAATGCACATGGTACAAATTATATTTAACATCATAATCTGTTATACTTAGCCTTAAAAATGCAATTTCTTTCAAATTCATTAAAATGTCATGTACCGATTCTTGAATACCTACTAGGGTAGAATACTCGTGTGGTGTTTTCTCAGATTTTGCACNTAAATACAATTTCTTTCAAATTCATTAAAATGTCATGTACCGATTCTTGAATACCTACTAGGGTAGAATACTCGTGTGGTGTTTTCTCAGATTTTGCACGTGTGATACATGTTCCTTCTATTTCTCCAAGCAAAGCTCTGCGCATCGCGATGCCTATTGTGTCAGCTTGACCTTTCATAAGTGGAGACAGAATAAAGCGTCCATAATAAAGACGCTTATTGTCTACTTTTGATTCAACACACTTCCACTGTAGTGTCTGAGTAGATACTGTTACTTTCTCTCGAACCATAATAATATTCAAAGAATTGAATTGTTTTTTTCTCTTGTTTATCTTTAAATCTCTTCAATACATACGTGGAACACTGGACATGCTCTTACTCGTATCTTTTGTACATTTCTTCGTTTGAGTTTTCATTTTTTTTGATTTCCCAATTTTAATAACAATCTCAGGATGTATTGGGCAAAAAAGATTCTAGAGTGGACAGCTGGGCCTATAGAAGCTTTAGCTATATCAATATATTTGAATGATAAGGTATCCAACTTCAGTTTTTGTTGCGAACAATAAACTCAAATCCCATCTAATCTACTTTATTTACTTGTAGTATGAACTTGATGGGAGAGATCCAAATGGATATGTCGGCTGCATGTGGTCAATCTGTGGAATACATGATCAGGTAAGGATGTCTAACTTTTGTTTATACTTACAAGTTAATTTTTGAGATTGGTTCTTGCATTGATAAGCCGGTAAAACAGACGTCCCCACGGACCACACCAGTTCTCCAGGCTAACATATTTGATTTTCATCTCCCCTGCAACACGCAGCTGTATGCATATTTATGTATCTGCAAATAAATTTATTTCGTGTAAACACTAGAAAGTACTAAGTTTACATTTCTCCTGTACAGGGTTGGAAAGAGCGGCCTGTATTTGGAAAGATTCGGTACATGAACTATGCAGGTTGCAAGAGGAAATTTGATGTTGATGGGTACATTGCTTACGTTAAGCGGCTGGTTGTTGATATTAAGAAAAGGAAAGGAGAATATTTGCTTAATACGAAGGCAAAGGAACTCCGTGGCAATAGCCTTCTTTAAAGTTTACATACAGCCAATTTTACATTCAGCTAAAAGACTTCAACTCCAATTAGCTGAAATGTTTTGAATTTTAGGGAGTTCCTATGACCATCTCTTCTCAGCCTCATCTTCATATGTCTAATTTGATATGTGCACAACATTCAATACTGCATGTATTGGTTCTATATTAATTCAAGTTTAAGTTGTGCCATAAAAGAAATTCAGAGAAGAAGGCTGACAAGGAAGGTGCTAAAGAAGTCAGAGATGCATACGAGTGCCTTTTGTAAAGTAAGAAAGATGGAAGAGTAACATGATGTGTATGAGAATGGCAAGGTTAAAGTTGGTACTTTCCTATTCATTTGTCTGTCCACTAGTTTTTTTTTTTTTGCATTTTCACATTAACTAGATCTCAAAAGCCTCATCTTTATCGTTCGACATCATCTCTTAAAGTAGAATGGAGTGTAGTGATTTAATTTAATTTACAGCCTTGCCTTGATTCTGTGTTATCAAGTAGTTTGGCACATCTGGCTAATCACACCTGTCAATTTTATCCTGATGGACTTTGTGCTTTGTGTTCGTA
>QRFB01003365.1:0-49393 GCA_008931105.1 Oenanthe javanica | reverse complement strand
CAGATTTTTATTTGGGAATCGTATTCACCCCCCCTCTACGATCTCCAGGACCTAACAATTGATGTTATATTTCAAGAACCTAACAATGATCTGCCAAGAGATGATGATGATGATGCAGGTGATGATGATACTCCAAAACAAAGTGTTAAAGCTAGTGCAACATCAGGTAGTCAGCAAGCTAACATGACAATAGAGCAAACTACTACACCATCTACTGCTAAAAAAGATAGGCAGTCATCAAGCTGGATCATCTAATCAGCTAGTTGACGCTGTAATCACAGTAGATGATGCCATTGAACAACTATCAAAACTCACTTTAAGAGGGACATAAACTCCTGTAATAAGGACAATAACTCCTGCTAGAGTTGTTCATGGAGAGATATCCCAATATTCTCTCTCTAGAGCTACAAGGACTGTGAAGAATCATCCACTAATAAAATTATTGGTGATGCTTCTGAGGGTGTAAAGACTAGAAGAGGAAAAGTAAACTTCTGTACTTTTGTAGCATTTTTAGCTCAAGAGTATNGTGTCAAGACTAGAAGAGGGAAAGCAAACTTCTGTGCTTTTGCAGCTTTCCTAGCTCAAGAGGAACCCAAAAATGTTCAAGAGGCTTTAGAAGATGAAAATTGGATCATGGCAATGCAAGAGGAGCTGAATCAATTCAAAAGATGTGATGTGTGGGAACTTGTGGAAAAGCCTAAAGATGTTTCAGTCATTGGTACTAAATGGGTCTTCAAGAACAAAGTTGATGAATTTGGTATAGTTACAAGGAACAAAGCAAGGCTTGTTGCACAGGGCTACAATCAACAAGAAGGGATTGATTTTGATCAAACTTATGCACCTGTTGCAAGGCTAGAGTCTATAAGAATACTACTTTCATTTACATGCTACAAGAAATTCAAGCTTCATTAAATGGATGTGAATGCATTTCTTAATGGCTATCTCAAAGAAGAAGTTTATGTCAAGCAACCTCTGGGCTTTGAACATGAGAAGTATCCAAAACATGTATATAAGATAAAAAAGGTATTGTATGGATTAAGGCAAGCTCCTAGGTCTTGGTATGAATGACTTAATAAATTTCTACTAAAAATGGCTTTATTCGAGGTAAAATCAATCCAACATTATTCCTTAAATTTAATGGTAAAGATATTTTTGTTGTTCATATTTATGTGGATGATATTATTTTTGGATCAACTAATGATGTCATGTGTGAGTAGTTTTCTAAGTATATGCACAGTGAGTTTGACATGAGTATGATGGGAGAACTCAATTACTTTTTGGGTCTATAAGTCAAATAAACCAATGATGGTATCTTTGTGCGTCAATATAAATACATCAAGAATCTACTCAAAAGATTTGGATTTGAAAATGTCAAGCCGAAATCAACACCAATGAGTCAAGCTAGCAAGTTGACAACAGATGAAAAAGGTGTATATGTTGATATTCGTAAGTATAGAGGTGTGATTGGTAGTTTACTATATCTTATGGCCTCTATACCTGACACAATGTATGCAGTTTGTGTATGTGCTAGATTTCAATGTAAGCATAAAAAGTGACATTATAATGTTGTTAAGAGAATATTTAAGTATTTGAGTGGTACTATAAATTTGGATTTATTTTATCCTATCAAAAATGTATTTGATCTTGTTGGGTATAGTGATGTAGATTATGCAGGGTCCCAAACTGATCGAAAGAGTACAAGTGGTGTTTATGCATTTTTAGGACAGAGTTTGGTATCTTGGCAATGCAATAAACAAACTTCTGTTGCTTTATCAACAATTGAGGGGGAGTACTTGGCAGCTGGTAGCTGTTGCTCTCAAATATTGTGGATGATACAAACACTCAATGATTTTAGAATTAAATGTGGAAGGATTCCAATCCATTGTGACAACACAAGTGCTATCAACATCAACATTTCAGAAATTCTTGTTAATCACTCAAGAACTAAGCATATTGATGTTAGACACTATTTTTTGAGAGATAATGTGGCAAAAGGGAAGATCAAGATGTTATTTGTTCGTATTGAATACCAGCTAACTGATATCTTCACAAAGCCATTGACAGAGGAAAGATTTTCTATCATTAGATGAGAACTTAGCATGTGTAACATCTAGTCAGCAAACTGACATCAGGTTTTTCTACATCTCAGCTTACTGATAGAATTGATACATATATGCATTTTATTTAATTTAATGTGCTTTTATTAAATAAGTGTGCCATATTCATATATGTGTTCCGTGTGTTGTAACTAGATGTATTCCACTAACTTGTTATTTGTGCCAATCTATTCATATTTCTAGACTTGATAAATGTTTAGTTGTTTAAAATTTGAATTTTATGCGTATCTAATCCATGTTTAAATAGATAAGTTATATCTAGTTCTTAGATTTATTTTAATCGCTTTATCTGTTAAGTGATATACCACGTGTAGTATATTTCGGGTTGGGGGCTTTTTAAATCATTTTATTCAAATAATTCTCAAAATACTCTCCTTTTATATTTTAAAAGAGGACTTGTAGAGGTACTCCACTCACGTCTCTTCAGATATATTTATCCAAAACCCAAAATTGGATCTAGGATTTTCAAGTGTGTGTTTGGTAAATATATAGTCTCTGTGATTCTTTTCATAGGTATCTATCTCAAAATGAAGAGTACTCGACGCACTAGAACTTCGTCTTTTGTGGTTCCGAAGGAGGTCAAAAACAAGAGAAAACTGGTAGATGAAGATGATGTTGGACTCAAGTTTGTTTCGGATGAGTTGGAGCAAAGGTTTCATGCATTGGATTTGGGTAATCGGAAAATCATCCCTGGAAAGTTTTTATCAGGTAAAGCCTTCTTTAATTGTGGGGTGTTAAGAAGTTTATTGATCTAGGGTTTGAGTCGTTCATTATTGATATGTCTTAAGACATCTATCATGACTATGTGCATGAATTTTATAGTAATCTTTCAACTGATAAGTTTGGGAATTATGTGTCAATTGTTCATGAAAAGAAAATCACCTTGAATGTTCCAGTCTTGAATTGTATTTTGAGGGTTGAGAGTCCATCTGATTTATCTGTTTATACAAAGAAAGGTTCAAAAGTTTTAGAGGGTTTGTCTGTTTTGGATTAGTTGAATGCTATAAGAGGGTTGCATGGTATTCTTGAATTTCATTGTCCAACTACATCTACTGTTATCTATATGGAAAATTTTCTTTTCAAAATTTGTTTAACAAATATATGTCCTAGATTGGGTAGTAGGTCCAATTTTAACCATCAACATATTGTGGTGGTTGCAATGTTGCTGTTGGGTAAGAAATTTGATTTGTTAGATTTAATCTTGAAAAATATGGTGGATGTTTATGATCGAAACCCTGGTTGTAGATTATCCTTTGGATTACTGTTAACAAATGTATTTGACTGGTATGGGGTTGAGTTTTTAGAAATTGATAAGCATGTTGTTAAGGAATTTCTAGATATGAAGAGTTTGTAGCAATCACATCTTAAGGTCGAGAAGGATGGCACATTGGTGCAGCTGGAGATTCCTACTCCTTCACCTGCTGGTCAATAAACTTCTGTCAATGCAAATGATTCAGAACTTCTAGAGTTTGTGAAGAAGGTTAATGTTGATCATGTGGTTGTGATTCAAAAGCTGAATGAGGTTTTAGATGAAATCAAGTTTTTAAGGGAATGTGCATTTGGTCCAAGGACTCCTGCTTCAGCTTTCACTGCTAGATCTAGAGAAGACGTGTCTACAGATTTGGAGGGTTTACAAGGATTGACAGATGCAGCAAAGAGGATAATTGGTGATCCAAGTTCTACACATCCAGCTGAGAAGGAAAAGCCAAAGCCTCCAGAGGACAAGATTGCAGCTGAGGATGCTGAGGATGATTTTATGGATGCCTAATTATACTCTTTTTAATGATTAAGGGGGAGTATTAGGAGAATTTGATGAATTTTTATGGTTTTAAAAATATTTCTGGGGGTTTGGATTTTATCATGCATGTTTTAGACTTGTTTCATGTTTTATTTGTTACGGTCTGGATAATTTGTTGGTTTTTTTGGATATTTGGTACTTGGTTATTTGCTTGGTACATGCTAGTTGTACATAATTTAAGTTAATGCTATGTATTATTGAGTTTAAATTTTATCTGTTGAAATTCTATCTTTCATACTCTGTTTATATTATTGCAAATATTATTATTTGTTTTTACTGGGTGTAGGAATTTAGGGGGAGTTCTATTCTCCTAAATTATTTTGTGTAATCATAAAAAAAAGAGAGATTGAAACCCTTTAGATTTTGATGATTGCATTGTTAGCAAGCTGATAAGCTTGATTTACTGTATTATAACATGTTGGTACTAATTATGTTTTACAGGAATTAAGTTTGCTGATATGTGATATCAGTATGTGATCTTAGCAAGTTGTTAACAAGGAAACATAGTATCTCAGGAAGCTAGCACTAGAAGGCAGTTTTGTGCAGAATAATTTCTGGAGTTCGATTTAATAAGAAATCTTTTAGGATCTTTAATTGTTCGAACTTATCTAATATATATATGTGAATATATTATATTAGAGCTCAGAAATATTATCCCAAACCTATTTTATTTGTACAAAACTTTTTCCTATTTTTTAGGGATTTATTGTTTATCTTAAATCTTATCCTTTAACAAATCCTATATATATATATATTCAAACTGATATTGAGGATTTTTCTCAAATGTATTATCTTCCACACTTCCTCTTCGAACTTATCTAATATATATATGTGAATATATTATATTAGAGCTCAGAAATATTATCCCAAACCTATTTTATTTGTACAAAACTTTTTCCTATTTTTTAGGGATTTATTGTTTATCTTAAATCTTATCCTTTAACAAATCCTATATATATATATATTCAAACTGATATTGAGGATTTTTCTCAAATGTATTATCTTCCACACTTCCTGTTCGAACTTATCTAATATATATATGTGAATATATTATATTAGAGCTCAGAAATATTATCCCAAACCTATTTTATTTGTACAAAACTTTTTCCTATTTTTTAGGGATTTATTGTTTATCTTAAATCTTATCCTTTAACAAATCCTATATATATATATATTCAAACTGATATTGAGGATTTTTCTCAAATGTATTATCTTCCACACTTCCTCAATATTTGATGGTTTGAACAAGTTTTATTTTAATTACCTTATCTAATTTGAACGTTACTTTTCAAGTAGTCTTGTTCTCTCTCTCTCTCTCTCTCTCTCTCTCTCTATATATATATATATATATCTATATATATATATATATATATATATATATATATATATATATATATATATATATATATATATATCAGTGTGTATACTCTTTATCTTCACCAAGTGAAGTACGTTCTGAATTGCTAAACATACACATACATCTTCTCAAACTCAAAGTTTTCTTAGATAACATCTTTTGAGCTCTAGTATTATATATCATATATCTATACGTGAGAATTCTTAGTTTGAGTTGTAATCTTATTCACTTCTTTTATTGAGTTGTACGTAATTAGTTGTGGCTGGATTGATAGCTTTGTGAAACAGGATTTTCAAGAAACTTGTGACTGGAGAAGTCTGTACTAGGCTAGTGTAGAGTTTAAAGAGAGGAACAGGGGAACAGGGAGCAGGGGTTTCAACAAGTTACTATCAGTTGCAAGGGAAGAAGGGATGAATATTATTGTAATTTGTAATTGTGGTTGGATATTGATTAATAATATTCTCTTTTACCAGTTATGGAATGATGATTCTTGAAATGGTCGGAGGAAGAAAGAATGCTCATGCTGGAGAAGATCACATTAGTGGATTATGGTGCACACAAACTTATCCAACATAAAGGCCATCAATAAGCAAGGTGATTGAAATGTTGGAGGGACAACCAACAGCCATGGAGATACTACCAAATCTATACCTGTGTTCTGTTCCTAATTCACCATCAAATTCTCCATAACTAGTTCGAAGATGTAATTGTTGGAAAATGTGGGTAGAAGCCCCACATTGTCAAGTCATTTTGAGCCTAAGTTTGAATGCTTCTTGAGTGCGTGCGTGCAACAAGTTATTGTTGGAGTACGTTTGTCTTCGAGAGAGCTTTCCAATGCATATTTAAGTATTCAAAATGATCAAGGAATGGATGAAATATGATTATCCAAAGTTGGTACCTTGAAAGTGGAAATCTAGAAATGAGAACTTGAATCCCACATTGAATTGGAAAAGTGTTTTCCATGCCTTTATATGGTAGAACACTTATGTAGTGTTTAAGATGTGTTAGTATGGTATTGCTCCACCACCCACTTGCGCGCAGGGGGGGGGTGCAAATCATGAGATTTCGAGGGCAAATTCGTGGCTTCGCAAGCCTTCGGGCTTTCTGCGTGGGCGACCTGCGGACACGAATGCAGCAAAATTTGGGGCGAATAAATCTGGACCAGTTTTGTAAAGTTACTGTCAGAATACTACAAAGCTGTTGTCAGCAAAGTTGCTGTCAAGCTCGAAAGCATTTCAAAGTTGCTGTCAAGGCATGAACAGTGAACTCGGACAAAGTTGTTGTGAAGGCATGAACAGTAAACTCGGATAAAGTTGCTGTCACATTTCCACTGGGCTATAGTTCGTTATTTTGTTTTAATAATAAGTGTTATTATTAATTCGAAATTGATTACGGATTTAATTTTGACAACCGATTGCCTCTATTATTTAACGCGTGATTAATTATGTAAACGCGTGATAATTAAGGAAATTGTGTTGCGCACAAGTTTTCCCAGTCTATATATTCATCTCATTTGGTCTTAGGTTTAAGCAAGTCAATCTTATGTCCTAAACCCTAAACACAGTTGTCCTCTTCCTGGTGATAGTTTTCTTGCTCTGTTCAAGCTCGCTGAAGGTGCTGTTCTTCGTGACATCATCGTGTTCTCGTTTTATCCTGGGAGGCTATCGACTCAAACATACGGTGAGAGGTGAAATAGCTTTAAGGAGACAGTTCCGCACTGGACTCGAGACATCCTCCATTCCTTACCTTCTATTCAACAGTTTGTTTATTGTCATACACTAGTCAGTTGCTTGCACACACAATCACTTGTGATTTATTATTGTATTTTTGGCAGATTGTTTCACAATCTTAAAGCTATTTTTTTTCTATCTGTGATTAACACATACATGCTTTCTGTTTTGGTGACAGATTAATGGCTGACAATACTGTGAATGTTAACGGAAACTCGGTGGTTGACCCCAACGCACAGACAGTGTTGTCTGATGGGGGTAACCAGTCAACACCAAGCCCCAACGCACAGACAGTGTTGTCTGACGGGGGGTAATATAGTTGTTGGACAAGGGCCNAGACAGTGTTGTCTGATGGGGGTAACCAGTCAACACCAAGCCCCAACGCACAGACAGTGTTGTCTGATGGGGGTAATACGGTTGTTGGACAAGGGCCGATAGGCCAAACACCTGCTGGGCACATAACTGTTGGACAGTTTAGTGTTCCGTTTGGGCAGAACCAAGTTGGATACATGCAACCAACGATGCAAAGGGTGCAAACTGCGCCTATGATGCAAGGGGTGGCTACTCAGCCTGTTATGCCCGCTGCACAACCTGTGCCCGCTGCACATCTTGAGAAACCTGAGAGTTCAGTGGAACGAACTTCAAACGTTGGCAGCAGAAGATGCTGTTCTACCTGACTGCACTGAATATGTCTCACTTCTTAAAAGAGGAGACACCCATGCTCACTGTTGAGAGCGATATACAGACTGTATATGCTGCTGATGCATGGAAGCACTCTGACTATATTTGTCAGAATTATGTGCTTAATAGCTTGGATGACACATTGTACAACGTGTATTGTACAAAGTCAACAGCAAAGGACTTATGGGAATATCTTGAACATAAGTATAAAACTGAAGATGCTGGTGCTAAAAAGTGGATTGTTGGCCGTTTTCTCGATTATAAGATGATGGATTCCAAGACTGTGGTCCGTCAGGTGCAAGAGCTGCAGGTAATTATCCACGACATTCACGATGAAGGAATGGTCATAAGTGAGTCTTTCCAAGTTGCTGCTGTGATTGAAAAACTGCTACCTGGCTGGAAAGAATTCAAGAACTATTTAAAGCACAAACGAAAGGAGATGTCTATGGAAGATCTGATTGTTAGACTTCGTATCGAGGAAGAAAACAAAGGATCTGAAAAGAAATCTAATGTTGCCACTGAAAAGGCAAACGTGGTGGAGCATGCTAAAAGCTCCAAGTTCAAGAAGAACAGTTCTGGTAAAGGAACAAAGCTAGCACCCAAAGGAGGAATTTCGAAGCCTTCGAAGTTTCAAGGAAAGTGCTACAACTGTGACAAAGTGGGTCATAGGTCTTCTGATTGCAAGAAGCCCAACAAAAATAAAGAAGCAAATATGGTGAATGATATCTCAAAGGAGATGTGCGATATAGACCTCTGTGTTACGGTCTCTGAAGTGAATATGGTTGGCTCTAATCCAAGGGAATGGTGGATTGATACGGGAGCTACCAGGCATATTTGTTTTGATAAGGCAATTTTCTCTAGCCTCAAAGCTTCCAATGCTAGTGAGAAGCTTTATATGGGAAATTCTGCGACTTCCACAATTGCAGGGGAAGGCACGGTGATTCTGAAGATGACCTCTGGAAAGAATCTGACTTTGAAGAATGTACTTTATGTGCCTGATATTCGCAAGAACCTTGTGTCTGGTGCCTTGTTGAATAAGCATGGTTTTCGTATTAGAATAGAGTTAGATAAGGTTATTTTGTCTAAGAGTGGTATGTTTGTAGGCAAGGGCTACGTTTGTGATGGGCTTTTTAAGCTCAATGTAATGTCTGTTAAAGACGAAAATGAATTGAAGAATTCTTCTGCTTACTTGCTTGAGTCTCCTAATTTATGGCATGCTAGATTAGGACATATGAATTATGACACTATACGACGATTAAGTGTAAAAGAATACATACCAAAATTGAACATCGATTCAAAACATAAGTGTGAAACTTGTGTTGAGGCAAAATTAACGAGATCATCATTTAAACATGTGGAAAGAAACATCAAAGTGCTAGATTTAACACATAGCGATATATGTGATTTAAAATTCGCTCCAACTCGAGGAGGTAACAAGTATTTTATTACATTCGAAGATGATTGTATAAAATACTGCTATGTATATTTGCTCAAAAGCAAAGATGAAGCTATAGATAAATTTAAAATCTATAAGGAAGAAGTTGAGAAACAACAAACTGAGAAAATCAAAAGGATACGTAGTGATCGTGGAGGTGAATATGTTGAACCTTTTAGGGAATTTTGTTCAAAACATGGTATAATCCATGAGGTCACTGCACCATATTCTCCTCAGTCAAATGGAGTGGCTGAGAGAAAGAATCGCACTCTAAAGGAGATGATGAATGCGATGCTACTAAGCTCTGGCTTCCACAATCAATGTGGAGGGAAGCCATCTTAAGTGCAAATTATCTATTAAATAAGATGATGCACAAGAATATGGATGAAAGTCCTTATGAAATATGGAAGAAAGAGAAATCGAGCTATAAGCATTTGAAAGTGTGGGGGTGCCTTGCTAAGGTACTGATCCCTGCGCCTAAGAAAGTGAAGATTGGTCCAAAGACCGTAGATTGTATCTTCATTGGATATCCTCCAAATAGTACTGCATATAGGTTTCTCGTACATGAATCAAAGATTCCTGACATTCAAAAGAATACGATCATGGAGTCAAGGAATGCCTCATTCTTTGAGACAATATTTCCTTGTAATCCAGAAACTAACCACCCTACAATGTCTAAATGATCTCATGAGTCTATAGAGGAAGACAATGATGACGATGACAGTGAAGATGAAAATGCGGGGGTAAGAAGGAGCAAAAGACAAAGGAAAGAGAAATCCTATGGGTCAGAATTTATGACTTATTTGCTCGAAGAGGGTGATCCGAAAACCTATAAGGAAGCGGTAACATCACCTGATGGACCTATGTGGAAAGAGGCCATCAAAGACGAAATTGATTCAATCATGCAGAATCATACCTGGGAGCTAGTGGACCTGCCATCTGGATGTAAACCACTAGGATGCAAGTGGGTTTTCAAAAAGAAATTGAAAACTGATGGCAGTATTGACAAGTATAAGGCCAGACTTGTAATTAAAGGATACAAGCAACAACATGGCCTCGATTACTTTGATACATACTCCCCTGTATCACGAATAACATCCATAAGAATAGCGTTTGCTATTGTTGCACTACGAAACTTTGATGTACATCAAATTGATGTGAAAACAGCCTTTCTAAATGGAGACTTAGACGAGAAAATCTACATGGAACAACCCGAAGGGTTTGTGGTTCCTGGACAGGAAAGAAAGGTATGTAGATTAGTTAAGTCATTATATGGCTTGAAGCAAGCTCCCATGAAGTGGAATGAAAAGTTTCATCATTTTATGATGGAAAATGACTTCAAAGTGAATGAATGTGATAGTTGTGTCTATTACAAGGATAACGAGAACGAATATGTCATGATAACATTGTATGTAGATGATCTACTTATTGCTGGTAGCAGTGGAAAAGTGATCAAGTCTACAAAGGACATGTTAAGATCAAGATATGAGACAAGCAGATGTAATTCTAGNAGGTGTGAAAATCTCTAGAACATCAGAAGGTATCGTGCTAAGTCAGTCACACTATGTTGACAAGATCCTTGAGAGGTTTGCCAAGGATGATAATGAGATAGCCAAAACACCTGTGGATTTGACTTTACATCTATCCAAGAATAAAGGTGTAGGGATTTCTCAATTGGAATACTCGAGGATAATAGGAAGTCTGATGTACCTAATGAGTTGTACAAGACCAGACATTGCGTACTCAATCAGTAAGTTGAGTAGATTCTCAAGTAATCTTGGAGATGATCACTGGAAAGCGATCATAAGAGTACTAAGGCACTTAAGAGGAACTCGAGACTATGGACTACATTATGGAAGATATCCAGCAGTACTTGAAGGGTACATAGATGCAAATTGCATATCTAGCAAGAAGGCGTTGAAGTCTACGAGTGGCTATGTGTTTACACTAGCTAGGGCAGCCGTGTCATGGATATCCTCAAAACGNTCATGGAAATCCTCAAAACAAACAGTGATAACTCATTCCACGATGGAAGCTGAGTTCGTGGCATTAGACAAATGCGCACAAGAGGCTGAATATGTACGCCAATTCTTGGAGGATATTCCTAGATGACCAAAACCTGTGACTGCAATAGGACTACATTGTGATAGTCAGTCAGCTATTGGCAAAGCACAGAATATGTTGTATAATGGTAAGTCTCGTCACATACGACGACGACACAGTTCCATTAGACAATTAATATCAACTGGAATTATCACTATTGACTTTGTACCGTCAAGNNACAAGAGGCTGAATATTTACGCCAATTCATGGAGGATATTCCTAGATGGCCAAAACCTGTGACTGCAATAGGACTACATTGTGATAGTCAGTCAGCTATTGGCAAAGCACAGAATATGTTGTATAATGGTAAGTCTCGTCACATACGACGATGACACAGTTCCATTAGACAATTAATATCAACTGGAATTATCACTATTGACTTTGTACCGTTAAGAGATAATATTGCGGATCCATTAACCAAAGGGTTATCAAGAAAACTGGTTGATAAATCATCTAAGGGGATGGGCCTTAAGTCTATTGCTTAACGGCGTCATGGTGGACACCCAACCTTGTTGACTTGAGGTCCCAAGAACTTGGTTCAAAAGGGCAAACTAAATCATGATGACCAAATCACTGTGGGGGTAACCCCTGGCCTGTTCCTATGGTGTAGAAACAGTGAGACCCGTATGGTACGAGGGTAAGCTTACGCTTTTAATGATCTTTTGGTGAATACATGAAATTCAAGGTTGAATGCATGGAATTCAGTGGAGTAAACACGGGTTACTCTTTAAGATAAAGATCACTTATGTAGGAGAGAAGTGGGGCCGCTTCAAAGGAGAATTGTGAGGCACAATTCTTTAGAAACTCCCGCAGAATCAGGACGATGTCCATGGCCAAAACAGACATAATCATGAGAGCTGAACGAGTCAGAAAAGATGTAGTGATCAGTATATCATCGCTTACACAAACGGTCGAACAGTTCAAGGACACTCGTGTCTACTGTCTACCAGTAAGGTCGGTATGCTTATTCGAGCGAAGGTTCAAGGAGCATTCTCTACCTATCGTATGCTATATCTTATCAAAGAAACTATCACCAAGCCAAATTCTGTGTCTGTCTGTCTGGTGTGTGCTACTAAAACATCAATCTCATCCATGTGGGGGATTGTTGGAAAATGTGGGTAGAAGCCCCACATTGTCAAGTCATTTTGAGCCTAAGTTTGAATGCTTCTTGAGTGCATGCGCGCAACAAATTATGGTTGGAATACGTTCGTCTTCGAGAGAGCTTTCCAACGCATATTTAAGTATTCAAAATGATCAAGGAATGGATGAGATATGATTATCTAAAATTGGTACCTTGAAAGTGAAAATCTAGAAATGAAAACTTGAATTTCACATTGAATTGGAAAAGTATTTTCCATGCCTTTATATGGTAGAACACTTATGTAGTGTTTAAGATGTGTTAGTATGGTATTGCTCCACCACCCACGTGCACGCATGGGGGTGCAAATCATGGGATTTCGAGGGCAAATTCGTGGCTTCGCAAGCCTTCGGGCTTTCCGCGTGGGCGACCTGCGGACACGAATGCAGCAAAATTTGGGGCGAATAAATCCGGACCAGTTTTGTAAAGTTACTGTCAGAATACTACAAAGCTGCTGTCAGGAAAGTTGCTGTCAAGCTCGACAGTAAACTCAAACCTGCTGTCAGAAAGTATTTCAAAGTTGCTGTCAAGGCATGAACAGTGACAAAGTTGCTGTCAAGGCATGAACAGTGAACTCGGACAAAGTTGCTGTCAAGGCATGAACAGTAAACTCGGATAAAGTTGCTGTCACATTTCCACTGGGCTATAGTTCGTTATTTTGTTTTAATAATAAGTGCTATTATTAATTTGAAATTGATTACAGATTTAATTTTGACAACCGATTGCCTCTATTATTTAACGCATGATTAATTAGGTAAACGCGTGGTAATTAAGGAAATTGTATAGCGCACAAGTTTTCTCAGTCTATATATTCATCTCATTCGGTCTTAGGTTTAAGCAAGTCAATCTTCTGTCCTAAACCCTAAACACAGTTGTCTTCTTCCTAGTGATAGTTTTCTTGCTCTGTTCAAGCTTGTTGAAGGTGCTGTTCTTCATGACATCATCGTGTTCTCGTTTTATCCTGGGGCTATCGACTCAAACATACGGTGAGAGGCGAAATAGTTTTAAGGAGACAGTTCCGCACTGGACTCGAGACATCCTTCATTCCTTACTTTCTCTTTAACAGTTTGTTTATTGTCATACACTAGTTTGTTGCTTGCACACACAATCACTTGTGATTTATTGTTGTATTTTTGGCAGATTGTTTCACAATGTAATCACAATATCTAGCTACCATAAACAATGACACTGAAATATAGAAGACCTTGTTGATTATCAAGGAAGACATGGTCAAGCGGTGCCCAAAGTACCGGTTCGACAACCCTGATTTTTCTATATAATATGTACTTCTCTGCTTCTGTAACATGTAATAGACTTCCTATTTCAAATGATATACTACTTGACTACTTGTTCACTAGGTCCAAACTTTGAATACTGATAGTGTGGCTCAACTATAAGCTCCTTAATCTAACAGTGTGTAGTCTGCCTATTTCAAATAATATACTAGTTGACTACTTGTTCACTAGGTCCAAACTCTAAATACTGAGAGGGTGGCTCAACTACAAGTTCCTTAATCTAACAGTGTGTGTTGCTGGCTTGCTGTTTAATATGGGTTTGGGGTGTTATGAGGTTGAAACTTGATTTCTAATATAACAAATTTGTTTCAATCCTGAAATGAATCCTTTTTTGTATAAAATATTGTCAAATTATTAGTTAAATTAAATTTTTATAATTAAAATAAAATTTATACATTTTTTATCATTAATAAAATTTATATTTTATTATTGCTAATATATATGGTTAGAAGATTATTTAAACAAATAAATATGATTTTAAGTAATAAACTACGCACTAACATTTGAAATGGTTGTTACCCATATTTTGAAGGATGAAAATGTAAATGCATCTAGAGAGGGTGAATATGTGTTATAGGGCTGATTAAGTCCAATTTTAATGTTTAACAACTATAACAGTTGACTGTTATGGAAGCAATATGTTGTGCCTTGACTAATGGCTTACTGTTTTAAATCTGTCAGAGTGATATAGCATGTTATTATGAATGCAATGCAATAAAATAAAGGAGGTACAAGATATTTAGCCAAGTTCGACCCCTCTATCTAATGGTCTACGTCCTGGTCTCTTACTAACTTGGTAAGAGAATATATTATTAATCAAATATCAACCAATTCCAGAATAATAATATATCTACCTTTTCCCTGTCACTAGAAATGGCATGCTAAAATCCCTAGTAGTTTGAGTGCACCAACTTCTTGTTCACACACTATTCTCTGACAACAAGTTGTTTACGGAACCTACTGAATTCCTTTGAGTCCCACTCCTTGAATCCCTCGTTCTTAAACCTTTTGCACCCTAGAACACTCGTAACAAAAGCTATCTATACTCCCCCTTGCAAGATCCTGACCACTTTCTAGCAAGACCATGTACAACTCGAACAATACAATCGAATAATAAAGTGATTACAACTCAAAAGTGTATATTCTCTATATAGCACAGATAGAATATATTTCAAGGTCAGAGTCCAGAGAAAATATGTTGAAACTTTTCAAAAACGTAAATAGAGTTGTAGTATTGTTAAGTGCGATTGAAAAGCTAAGCCAAATATATATACGAGATATATCAACGGCTAGTTTGAATATAAGATAAGAAATAACGTTGTAGAACTGATTTAATTCAAACTAATACATAATTATAGGAGATAAGGATAAAAGAAAATGTTTAAAAATAAATTCAATAAAGATGCACGATAAGGACAAGAAGTTGTTCAAAAAAATAGTTTAAAACAGATGCAACTTATTCCTTAAAGATAGTAATACGTTTATAAAATATATACTGAGTTTAATATATATTAAAAACGTATTATATAGATATATACTTACATAATAAAAGTCATAATCGAAGTATAATAGAGGGGGTGTTTGGGGGAACTTTTTTCCAGAATAAGTCAACTTATTTTAAGACAAAGTTAGAGATTCCTAACTTTTTTCTGAAAAAAGTTAACTTTTTTTTGCAACTTATAGAATCTCAAATATACATTAAATACTTGTATAAAAAACATTTATCAAAATATGAAATTTTTACCCGAAAATAAGTCCAAAATGACTTATTTTAAGGCAGGCCAAACAGGCCAAGAGATGGAGATATTGTCCATCTAAAACACCAACACCAAGTCCTTTAAATCACTTTAGTAATTGATATGATATTTAACTATATTAATTACTGGAGTCTTTTCTAATGTTCCTTTTCAATGAAGCACCTCTATTCTTATCATTATCAGGTATAGAAGCTTAGGTTTTATTTATTTTGCACTAAATAATGTAATCCCTTAAGCTCTATTACTAGATTAAAACTTTTATTTCCGGATTTTTTCCCCGTAACTAGGTACTTAAAAGATTTAGGTGAGTATGTTTTTAATTAGCCTACATAATTTTGCATAATGACAAGTGTCTTTTGCAGATTTATAACATGCTGATTTAGCTCACATTATTGACAGGAATTAACACCATTCTGAAGATTGGCGTAGGTACTATGGTTCTTCCTTCAACTTCTTATTGCTTAGTAAATTATCTCGGTATGTCTCCACTCCATATATGTACATAGTACAACTTGTAACAATATGTGTTTAAGCTTTCTCTCTGCAGCAAGTGGCGTAGAAGGAGGTAGCATACTTCTTACATTAGCTCTTGTCATTAGCTATCGCCGGATAAAATTTACACATGGTTCATCTTCGTTCCCTCAAAATGCATCTTCTTATCCCAAAGATGTTGACGCGTTCATAAGGCAATATGGATCCTCAATTCCCAAAAGATTTAGGTACTCTACACTTAAAATATTAACAAATTCATTCAAAGATCAATTAGGGAAAGGTGGTTATGGAAATGTCTATAGAGGCACTTTAGCAGATGGTCGTATCGTGGCAGTGAAGGTCTTGAATGCAGCAAAAGGAAATGGAGAAGAATTTATAAATGAAGTTGCAAGCATTTGTAGGACCTCATATTATTGTCACTCTCCTCGGCTTTTGTTATGTGGGTAAAAGGCGAGCTCTTATATACGAATTCACGCCTAATGGATCTTTAGAAAAGTTCGTCGGAGGAAGGACAGCATCTTGGATGGGAGAAATTGTTCAGCATATCAACTGGTATTGCATGAGGACTAGAGTACTTGCACCGAGGCTGCAACACCTGCATTTTGCATTTCGACATAAAGCCACGCAACATCCTTCTTGACGAAAATTTTCGCCCTAAAATATCCGATTTTGGGCTCGCAAAGTTGTACACAAAAGATGAAAGTGCAGTCTCATCTTTTTTGCAAGCTAGAGGAACCATTGGTTATATTGTTCCGGAAGTTACTAGTAGAAATTTCGGACAAAGTGTCCCATAAATCTGACAGAACCACCTTCATCTGCATGAAGGGTGCGATGGAAATATGGAAGTCACTACATCATAAGTGGGCATAGGCAACACTGATTTTATGTTGCAATAACCCCTAAAAGAGTTACAATTGTTTTTATAGGCGTTACATTTGCTATCTAAGACAACACTTTTTAACATCTACTGCAACACGAATAAAAGTATTGCATTACCTACATAATGCAATACTACAAGCAACAAATGCAACAGAGCATCAGTATTGCCTTAGACTGATCCCAAATTGTATAAGTGGGCCACGTCAGCAGTTGGTGGGGCCCACCTGCCATGTCAGTTATGGGGACTACCTTCCACGTCAGCAATGTAGAACCCACCTGCCACGTCAGTAGTTGGTGGGGCATACCTGCCACGTCATCAGTTGCGGGGGCCCTGCCACATCATCAGTGTGGGACCCACCAGCATATCAGCAATGTGGGACCCTTCTGTCACGTTAGCAATATGAGACCCATCTGCCACGTTTAGCAATGTGGGACCCACCTGCCACGTTAGTAGTTATAGGACCCACCTACCATGTCAGTAATTATGGGACCCACCTGCCACATCAGCAATTGTGGGTCCCACCTGAGCTTTTGCAACACTGAGCTGTATCAACAATAACACTAATCATGATTTGTTGTAACACAATGTTCTATCTGCCGTAACACTATTTTTTTTATAGCAAAACTAGATGAGATTAACATCAATTGTAAATTTTTTTAAAATATCTGTTGTATTCATGCTACATTCCCATAATCCCTACTCTATTTATACATCATTGAACCAATATTTTGTCTTTCAAGCAGTCATACAAGCAATAGCCAAAGTCTAATAAAAAGCAATAAAAAATAGTCATTTATACTAAATCACAACCATAAACCAAAAATAAACAAAGTTACCAAAATAAAACTATAAACGCTAGTATGTTTAAGTGGCAGCGCTGGTTGGCATCAGGGAGTCGAGGATTTTCTTCACAAGGGCATTACGTAAACATGTGAATTTTGCAACTTGTTCTGAGTTTCAGACAAACAATTTTGACAGAAGAAGTGTTCAATCTTCTGGGTGAATAGTCATGTTTATACACTTAAGATGAAACCTGAAACACAAATACCATAGCAAATATATTAAAATCAACACTACAATATAGTTATTGACACTTTGAATATTTGTCCGCTACCGTGGGCATAAATATTTGACAGAAGAAGTGACGTAAAATATGTATCTTGGAATTGACAAGACCAAAAAACTTAGCAGTGACTTGGGCACTTGCACAGGATTTCATATTTGTTCTAAAGTATATGCAAGTGACATTCTTGAGCTGCATATTTGCTCTTATAAAATATGCTTAAATTTTATGTTACAAATACAGATTTCTTAATCAAATAGAAATTAGGAATCCACATGTAAAGATTATATTTCCTTAATCTAGACAAAAAAAAAATCATATGTATTCCCATTCCAAACAAACAATGAAAGTATGCAAGATAGAAGGATTATACTAAACTGCCAACTTAGTACTCTGAGTGTTGAAGATTAGCAAGCCAAATTAGCAACCAAAATAAGATTAATTTAACAAGGCAAGACTAACAATGATTTTAAGGCTTCTTTTCAATATTTACGGGTAGTAAAATTTAACCCTTATCTAATTAGTGCTCTCTAAATTTAACCCTTATATACTTGGGCAGCCTGTGATATTATGATTTGCTACTCTGCTAATAGTTAGTTTTTAAACAGCTAAATGTTATGTCCTGCATATTCCAAATTAAAAAAAAAATTATACGAGTCAATTGAAAAAGTAGTCACACAAGCATTATTGGTAATTGAAAGAATCAAATGTAATTTAGTATAATATTTCAATTAAATTATCTTGTCCAACAAAATGTCTTGTACAAAGAAAAAAACCTACTATACTAATAGTTTATGGCCAGAAGCAAATGTCTGCTATCTATTGCTGCATTTCCAGCCAACTCCAAAAGCTAACCAAATTAAAACACTTAATTATTAATAACAATAAATTGCAATTATTTAATACCAATTTTAGATTAAAAATCAATTGTTGTTTCCACTTTTCCCCAAAATTAAATCGGTTTCATGTTTTCAATAGCAATTAAAAAAAACCTACATTAAATTTGGGGAACTAAACTTCAATTAAACAATATAAAATTAAATTTCACAAATGCAATTAATAATATTGATTAAAAGCCCTAAATATGGATGTGTATGTGTACTAGGGAACGACATGGAGATTGATTAGATTTAATCGACGGTTATTTATTATCCTATTTCACAATCCTCGTGCTCTGATATTACCCTGTACAAAGCAGACGTGTACTCGATCATGGATTGTAAACTATCTTCAAACCGCAAATACAATACTTTAATCGAGTCATGTGTCATTAAAATATTTAAAAATTAATAATATTGTAAAATTCTAGTTTACAAATATATCCTATTTTTAATTGTATTTTCAATTTTGTTATATAAATATTTTTTTCTAAATATTTTTTTGACTCACTAAAATCATAAGATATTAACATCCGTACGGTTGGATCGTAGAGAAATAATATTTAAAAAATAGAACGTTAGTTAAAGTAAAGACTAGCTTTAAGAAGTACTAGTTTGACCGTAAAAGACACACACCCATAAAGTCTAATATTTTCTAAATAATTTTTTGACTCACTAAAATCATAAGATACTAAAATCCGTTCGGTTGTATCATAGGAAAATGATTTTAAAAAAATAAAACGTTAATTAAAGTAAAAACTAGTTTTAAGAAGTACTAGTTTGACTAGTAAGACCCTAAAAGACACACACCAAAAAAGTCTAATATTTTCTGAATATTTTTTTTACTCAATAAAATCATAAGATATTAAAATCCGTAGGGTTGGATCGTACAAAAATATTTTTTAAAAAGTAGAATGTTAATTAAAGTAAGACTCGTTTTAAGAAGTACTAGTTTGACGGTAAAAGATACATACCAAAAAGCCTAATATTTTTTGAATATTTTTTTGACTCAATAAAATCATAAGATATTAACATCCGTCATGTTGGATCGTACATAAATATTTTTAAAAAAATAGAGCGTTAATTAAACTAAAGACTAGTTTTAAGAAGTATTAGTTTGACTAGTTTTGACCGTAAAAGACACACACCAATAAAGCCTAATATTTTCTGAATATTTTTTTGATTCAATAATATAATAAGATATTAGCATCCGTACGGTTGGATCGTACAAAAATATTTTTTAAAAAATAGAGCGTTAATTAAAGTAAAGACTAATTTTAATAAGTACTAGTTTAACCGTAAAAAACACACACCAAAAAAACCTAATATTTTCTGCATATTTTTTTAACTCAATAAAATCATAAGATATTAACACCCGTATGGTTGGATCGTACAAAAATATTTTTAGAAAAATAGAACGTTAATTAAAGTAAAGACTAGTTTTAAGAAGTACTAGTTTAACCAATTTGACCGTAAAAGACACACACCAAAAAAGCCTAATATTTTTTGAATATCTTTTTGACTCAATAAAATCATAAAATATTAACATTCATACGGTTGGATTGTACAAAAATATTTTTTATAAAATAGAAAGTTATTTAAAGTAAAAACTAATTTTAAGAAGTACTAGTTTTACCGTTAAAGACACACACCAAAAAAGCCTAATATTTTCTGAATATTTTTTTAACTCAATAAAATCATATGATATTAAGATCCGTATGGTTGAATCGTAAAGAAATAATTTTAAAAAAATAGAACGTTAATTAAAGTAAATACTAATTTTTAAAAGTATTAGTATGACAGTAAAGATACACACCAAAAAAGTCTAATATTTTCTGAATATTTTTTTGACTCAATAAAATCATAAGATATTAATATCCGTACAGTTGGATCGTATAAAAATATTTTTTTAAAAATAGATCATTAATTAAAATAAAGACTAGTTTTAAGAAGTACTAGTTTGATCAGTTTGACCATAAAAAACACATACAAAAAAGCCTAATATTTTCTGAATATTTTTTTGACTCAATAAAATCATGAGATATTAACATCCGTGTGGTTGGATCGTAGAGAAATAATTTTAAAAAAATAGAACGTTAATTAAAGTAAATACTAGTTTTACGAAGTATATTTTGATCGTTTTGACTTCTATAAAATCATACCAAATAAATATGTATTTTTTTTAAAAAAAATCCTCATCACTAAAATAGTTATATATTAATATCCGTACGATTGGATTGTCAAAAAATAATTTANATCCGTGTGGTTGGATCGTAGAGAAATAATTTTAAAAAAATAGAACGTTAATTAAAGTAAATACTAGTTTTACGAAGTATATTTTGATCGTTTTGACTTCTATAAAATCATACCAAATAAATATGTATTTTTTTTAAAAAAATCCTCATCACTAAAATAGTTATATATTAATATCCGTACGATTGGATTGTCAAAAAATAATTTAAAAAAATTCAAATCACTAATAAAGACAATTGGAATACTGGAAAAATAACCGCAATACTGTCACACCAACTGCAATACTTTTGAGTGGGTCATATGACATGTCAACATTGTGACCCACCTGCCACGTCAGCATTTGTGGGTCCCACCTACCACATCCGTAGATGTGGGCTCCACAATGCCATGTCATTATTTGTGGCCCCTACTAGTGGCCCACCACCTGTCACGTCAGCAGTTGTGGTCCCCACATTGCCACGTCAGCAGTTGTTGGCCCCACACTGTCACATCATTACTTACGAGTATATATTTAAAAAAATTGTTTATGCAACGCTAGAATGTATAATGTTGCATGTTGTGCAACACCATTACTAATAAGTAATACTAGTTTTTAACTAATGCAATCCTATTTCTGCCGTGTTGCATTATGACCAATATTCTACGGCTAATGCAACGGTTTTCAGAAAGCATTGCATGGCCATCTATAGCGTATTGAGTAATTTTAATCTAAAAGCACCGGTTGCTAATATTTTAAATTTGTACTGAAAAATATTGCTGCCTAGAAATATAGGTAGACAATCATCTGAAAGCCATGTCACATCAGATGCTAATATGCACAACCGTATTCAACATGCACCCAATAAAAGTCTATATTTTCATTGCATATGTATATGCTATAAATGTATACGCACACTATAAACTTTGACACAGTCGTTAATTGCCACCAATTGTTTCCACGGATGTAAATTCCCGGCACTCGACTTATTGAACATCAGTGTATTAGTTTGTTTTTACAACAAGGTTTGTTGCGACTCTTTTTGTCATTTTCACACATCATTGTACCAGTACATCATTTTAATACTCCATCTATCTGACACAATAACAGGTGTCTTTTTTGATTTTTGTATGGTCAAATTGATTCAACTTCGACCGTAAATTAAATATTATTTTTTTATATTTTTTAAAAATTGAAAAATATATTTTAAAATTTATTAGGTATATTTTTTAATAATATATTTTTTAATTTTTCTTAGTTATATATCATGTGTAATATTCGGTAAAAAATTGGTCAATTTAACTAATTCAGAAAAATTAAAATTTATTAGGTATATTTTTAATAATATAATTCAGAAAAATTAAAATTTTATATTATTAGAATGTATTTTTTAAAATTTTAAAATTATAAAAGAATAATTTCTAATTTATAGTAAAAAAATTAGTCAATTTGATCACAAAAAATCAAAAAAAAACATGTAAAAAGGGACAGAGGGAATATTAGTTATTTAGGGCATTTTCTCGATCGTCGTTTACTTGGCAATTCCAGCGGATGCATTATTTATTATAAAATAAATAATGTATTGATTAATTGATCGTGATATTCAGCTACCTAATATTTTTGAACGAAAAACATTCATAGTAGTATAAAATTAAAAATATTATATAAATAAAAATTACATATAATTTGTTTTAAAATATAATATTCAATTTTTAAAATTATAAAAAAGTAATTGTTAATTTTCAATTAAAATTGGATTGGGATGGAAGAATATTCGTTTATTAAATGAATGAAAGTTATAAGTTGACGGGGCTTTTTATTAAAGCTTTGTTGAAGTGATAATTTCTAATAGATTCTTCTATTAGTTCATTTCTTCAGACATCACAAGGCCAAAAGGCCCATGACAATGTCTCAAATGCTCTGCATGCTCTTCTTATTTTGCTCAATCTTCATCAACTCTAATGCCCAAGATCCTTGTCCGACACGTGAATGTAATGGCGTCGAGATCAAATATCCATTCTGGCTGAAGGATGAAACAACATCTCAACAATTCTGTGGCTACTCCGGCTTCGGCCTCACTTGTTTTTCAAACAGCAGCCATGATCCAGTCCTGACGCTCCCCAAGAATTCTTACTCTGTTCGCGATATAAATTACGACAATTCCACTTTAAACCTTGTCGATATAGATGTTATTGGTGATCCATGCCCCAGGGTGCGTCACAACTTAAGTGTTGTAACCTTGCCTCTGTATCAAACAAAATCTGATTTGAACCTTACATTTTATTTCAATTGTACTTCTCCTCTTCCTCCTCTTCCGCTAGCAACTCCAACAGATTGCTTGGCTTCTACAGCAAACCAAAATCAATCTTATGTTGTTGAGGCAACAGCTGAGTCCATACAGTTTAATAACTGGTATGAGTACTGTGACGAGAAAGTTGACGTAGTTGTGAAGAGAACTGAAATTGTAAAAAATGATATTGGTAGGATCACGAACTTTACTGGCGCATTGAATGCAGGATTTTCGCTGGAATGGAAGACGTTAGGCGAAAGGTGTGAGGAATCTGACGGGCTCTGTGGTTACAGCAATACTGCAAATGAGTTTCTGTGTTTTTGCAAAGATAACACCACAAAAAAAGGCTCCTGCGCAGGTATGTTCCAGTACTACTTGTTTAATGAATGACTAATTAATTAATCTTTAGAGAAGTAATTTGTATATATTAATAATCCGATAATCATGTCTTTATGGTTAGATTTTTGTAGTCCCACACAATTAGCTTAGCAGTTTATTTACACAGGAACAGAATTGTATGCATTTCTCAGAAATGAGCTTGTTGTTTGTTCCTTGATTAACCAATAATGTAAGACTTGGGGGAAGAATGACCAGAAAAGTCCTACATATGGGTCAACAGGTTGCTTCCTAAACTTTGTGTATGAGTTAAAATGGATGCATGCAGCACGTAAGTTTTAGATGTCTAGATTAATGTTAGCAAAGTAGTGATTTCTGATAATTACTTCATAAGTAATATACTGAAGCATCGGTAAACAAGTGAAGATGACAAGATCAGCAGGGTTTTAATCATTNGCAAAATTATACAACACAAACGAAAGTGCAGTCTCATCTTTATTGCAAGCTCGAGGAACGATTGGTTATATTGCTCCTGAAGTAGCTAGTAGAAATTTCGGACAAGTATCTCATAAATCTGATGTCTACAGCTATGGAATGATGATTCTTGAAATGGTTGGAGGAAGAAAGAATGTGAATGCTGGTGCAGATCACACTAGTGAGATATATTATCCACGTTGGCTATACAAGCAAATCCAATTTGATGATGTGCTAAATTTGGGAAATCAAATTTCTGCAGAAGAAAATGAACTTGCAAGGAAGATGGCGATCGTCGGATTATGGTGCATACAGATTTATCCATCACAAAGGCCATCGATAAGCAAAGTGATTGAAATGTTGGAAGGGCAGACAGCAGCCTTGGAGACACCACCAAATCCATACCTATGTTCAGTTCCAAGTTCGCCATCAAATTCTCATACCAAACTGGTACTCACCCCTCCTTCAGGAACAGAACCCACTTCATCTACATAATCATTAAGATTGAAATATGAAAGATAATATGGATAATCAAGGAAGTCTTAGTCAATGCCTATATCTCTTTCTCTAGTCTTTCAACTAATATTTTTTTTAGTTGGCTTCCTGATATAAGATTATTTTGTAGTTGCAGACCTTACGGAAATGAGTCCTTCATTCTAAATTTAGGACTTAGAAGACGGTTTTAATTGTAAACTATTGTTAGTTGTTTATGGTAACAAGTATGGACTCCAACTTGCTAGGATTGATGTAGCAAATAATATAAGGTATAAACTAGCAAGAAAACATAAGGGTATAATCGCCCCGTTTGGCAACAGCTTTTTTCCGGAAATAAGCCCTTATTTCCGGAAAAAAATAGGGATATATGTATTTTTTCTGAAAATAAGTAACTTATTTTTTATTTTAAAAATAATATTTGGTTTTAAAATTCTAAAATAAATATTTATCTTTAAAAAAAATGAAAATATGTAAAAAAAATATAAAAAAATAAGTAGCTTATTTTAAGTTTAAGGAACCCAAACGGCCACAATATCTTATTATCGGGAAAAAAGAAAAGTACATGGTACTAGATTATCAATTAGATTAAGAAACTAATTGACAATTTGGAGTGATGGAGTTAGAGAGATTTCACATTATGTAATAGAAGGTTTTAAATCTTCCTGGATCATCTGGTACAAAAGAAGGTTGTTTCCTGTTTTCGATTGTTGCTAACATGCTATCTTCGAATCTGCAGTAATTGAAGCCTTTTATTCTTCATAACTAAGCAGAACATGATTATAAGGTTATCATATCCAGCCATCCAGGGATTTCATTTTCTCAAGTGTTTACTGCATTCAGTACTAAAATTAAAAGTTATTTCTCATGTATATATATATGTTTTCTGCTCAACATTCATATGATGAAGATTGAAATTAGATTTCTTTTCTCTGCAATCTAACCTTCCAAATGGTAAATTTGTAAGAATATTCGATTATAAATTATCACATAAAACAAATAGCATGCACAGAGAAAAAAATAGAAGTTGTTGTCGAGGAGAGTACCAATATAGATTTCAAATAAAAAGAATGATTTAAATGTAAACCATAAAAGCTAAATGGATAAAACTGACATTGTTCCGTTGTGTAGAATATATATTTTATCAAGGCTCTGCCTCAAAATATATATGCCTCAATTTGCAAAGACTTTAATGGCAACTCTGCCACTTCCATGAACATCTTTCTTACCTTGTAATCTGATTTAAACCCTAGGCTTGGACACACAAGCCCGGGCAATGCATAAACTTTTATTAAAAAAACAGAGGAAACAGAGAACGTTGAGAACTTGAAGGTATTATGACCAGGCTTGGATATGAAGACATTTTGTAATTGACAGGCCTGTATTATATCCTCGGTATTAAAGGGACGTTTAGATTGTGGTTCAAACAAAGCACTAACCTAAAAATAATACTCCAACAAGAAATATCAGTGTAAAAGAAAAACGGTTTTTCCGGTGTGTGCCTAAGGGCACGTTATCAAATTTTGATTGACTCCTACTTATTAATGATAATGAACCCTCTTGTATGTACGAAAAACCCCACTAATAAAAAGAAGTCATCTCATAAAAGTGTCATTAAAGTACGTGACTATGTGTTCATGAACACACACTAGAAAGACCCAAAAGAAAAAACTGATATTTTGGAGCAGGAAAAAAATGAACACAAAAATATGACAAAATTGTCGCATCGGTTGTTAACTAATGGAGACATATTTTATATATGTTCTTGATGTAATTTCCGGAAACTAACTAATGGAGGTTGTTTCTTGCTATGAGGACTTAAGCTTTCATGTTTGGATCTAAGACATTTTCTTATTGGAATCCATAAAGAAATTGAGTTGAAGTTACATGCTTGAAATGAGTTATGTGAGGATTGTCCCACATTGAATATGTGAAAGAAAGATAATGAATTTATATAGCATCTTGTGTTAGTATTGTTTACAACTACTAGCGTAAGTGGGATACTTATGTCACATGATGCTATTGAATACTTTTATATCTTTTAATTACAAGTTTATTTGATTTATTTATATTGATTATTTAATATTAATATTAAATATATTGAGTAAGGATTATTTCAATAATCAGACTCTAAATATATATTATAATATTAATATTATTTAATCTGAATAATATAAGTAACAAATAAAACTCATATCTTTGCAAAACTCTATTTATTTGTAAAACACTATATAACATCTAGTTGTGGGGTGTCTTTTGCTTGTACCTTGCATACAATAAAAATTGCATAGATTGTCAGGCAAATTGAGGCGTATCTCTTTCTCCTACTTCACATACATATAAAGTTGCATAGGTTTTTGGGCGAACTGAGGTGCTAGTCGCTATTGAGTGCTACGTATCTGTGGACGAAGTACTATGTGCTGTTTTATCCTGGAAGTGATATTGCTGCAACCCAACACAGCGTAGTGGGGCAATTATCCCTTCAAGAATAGTCAAGATTTCTTGCAAGGCTTGGCGACTCAACTGTTCATTTTTGGTTCTATCAGTGTATGCATAAAGCTTCTATTAGAGCTAAGTTTTCTATCTTTTCTCTCGTCTTTACAGTTATTGATTCATATTTTATTTGTCTTCGTATTTATTTCGTAATTGGTATATGCTTGTTCTTGTTAATTATTATCATATAACTGCCTATTGTTGTGTTTAGATAATATGTTAGGAATTATGAGATTTGATGATAACAAATTACTTAGAATTACAGTAGGGATTTAAATTTGATTGTAACTAGTTGATGAATATATGACTTATAAATATCCATTGACTAGGAAACCAGTTATCAGTTGAAGCTTGTTAATCAACTGATAAATTAGATTGTAACATTTGATTCATGTTTCATTATCAATTGATTGTATTATTTCGATGGATGCTGTGAAGTAGTCGACTGATATTATTGACTTCAATCTCTAGCTTCTCAACAGATGTGAAGAATGGCTGATCAATTGTAAATATTCTAAGTCAGAATTCTCACAAATAAAGTGATCAATAGATATTGGAGTCGATGGATAAAGGCTATCAATGGATAAAAGCAATCAACGGATAAAGGACTATCAGTGGATAATGAATTGATGGATAATCTAACTATCCATCGATACATCAATTGATCGATGGATAACATATCCATCGATGGATGAACAAAAGAGGATCGACTAATAAGCTTGACAACAATTATCAATTGATCAAGGTTTCCCAAATTGGTTAAAGACAAAAGGAATGGGATCTTTGCAGAAACTGAATCTATAGAAGACAGTCTTGTCAGGACTGTGAAGACTTTCAAGGCAACACAGTCTTCAAGGAAAAGATCAAGACAAAGATTTTTCCAGAACAAGAAAAATGCAAAGAAGACTGCGAAAAGAAGCTACAATCTATTTTAGTGAATACATTGTAAACTGTAATTTGTAATTCAAAATGTTATTAATCGAAGAATAGAAAATAGAAGTAGAAAGTGAATAACTATATATGTAGTAGTAGTTCATTGTAGAAAAAGAGTGTGTTGTTTTTAATTCTCATACTATGTAAGCAGCTTGGTAATTTTACCAAGGTTTATTGAAAGCAAAAACACACTAGTGGAAAAATAATCCACTAGTAATTTTAAATGTTCTGTTGTTCAATATCTTAAATTAATTTTGTTTTAAAAGTTTTTAATTTCCAAAATACAAAAACACAAGAAAATCTAAGTATAAACTTGAATCCGCAAGAATCAGACAATATTCTTTAGTTTGTATTCAACCCCCCTTCTACAAACTAGTACTAAGGGAATAACAATTGGTATCAGAGCAAACTTTCAATATACAGAAAGTTAAGATCCAAAGTACATCAAGCATGGGTCAAAGAGACACAGGGGTGAAGATTCCAATCTTGGAAAAAGATGAGTACTTTCCCTGGAAATTCAAAATGCGCTTGCATTTACTATCCATTGATCCTTCATATGTTAACTGCATAGAGAAAGGTCCAAATGTACCTATGAAAATAGTTACAAGTGTGAATGCAGATGGTCTTCAAGCACCAGACAAGCTTATTCCAAAATCTGTGAGTGAATACACAGATGAGGATGAAAAGGAAGTACACANAATATAGAAAAATTTACTACTGTATAACACAATTTATTGTTTACCGTATTCATATCCTAGACCCAAAAAAACTAGTATTCGTTTATTAAATGGAAGTTATACTATTAGTCAAACTACTGAATGTAGGTTTGACTGAGTTTTTTATTAGTTCATTTCTTGAGACATCACAAGGCCAAGAGGCCCATGACAATGTCTGAAATACTCTGCTTGTTCTTCTTCTTATGCTCCTCAATCTTCATCAACTCTAATGCACAAGATCCTTGTCTGACACGTGAATGTAATGGCGTCGAGATCAAATATCCATTCTGGCTGAAGGATGAAACAACATCTCAACAATTCTGTGGCTACTCCGGCTTCGGCCTCACTTGTTCAAACAGCAGCCATGATCCAGTCCTGACGCTCCCCACGAATTCTTACTCTGTTCGCGATATAAATTACGACAATTCCACTTTAAATCTTGTCGATATAGATGTTGTTGGTGTGACATGCCCCAGGGTGCGTCATAACTTTAGTGTTGAAACCTTGCCTCTGTATCAAACAAGTTCTGATTTGAACCTTACATTTTATTTCAATTGTACTTTTTCTCCTCCTCCTGCTCTGGTACCAACTCGGATAGGTTGTTTGGATTATGCTGCAGACGGAGGCCAATTATCTTATGTTGTGGAGGCAACAACTGAGTCCAAAGGGTTTGATAACTGGTATGATTACTGTGACGAGAAGGTTGACGTAGCTGTGAAGAGAACTGAGATTGAAAAGAATAATAATGTCGGGATCACGAACTTTACTGGCGCATTGAATGAAGGATTTTCGCTGGATTGGAAGACGTCAGTCCAGTGCGAAAGGTGTGAGGAATCTGATGGGCGTTGTGGTTACAGCATTCCTGCAAAAGAGTTTCTGTGTTTTTGCAAAGATAACACCGCAAGTACAAACTCCTGCAGAGGTATGTTGAGCTACTTGTTTAACGAATGACTAATTAATCTTTATGTCAAAAATAGTACAAGCTTGAACTTAAAGTTATATGTTTGTCAGTTTAGTTTAAAAAATAGTGTCACATAGGAACAGAAACGCATACATTGCTCAGAAATGAGCTTATGTGAAGTAGCGTAATAAAAAACACAACAATATATTAACCAGCCAATGATGTAATAATTGAGGGTGGATTTAGCAAAAGAAAAAAAAGACTTGCTGGAGAAATTTATTAGATTATACATTTTATATTTGAGATTTAATTAATAAAATTAGTCATGATGGTTGAAAATTTTCATTAATCACAAATCTTATTTCATATATGTACGCTAATATAACTCATTCTTTGGACAGGAAAACACAGGAATTCGGGACTGAAGATTGCCATAGGTACTCATTCCTTAACATATTTTTCACTTGATCAAATATAGCTTGGTATTTCAGCAAATCTATATATGACAAACTTGTAGCTTATATGTTTTTGACATTGTCTCTGTAGCATGTGCCATAGTAGGAGGTAGTATACTTGTGTTATTACTTCTCATCGTTTACTGCCGACGGATGAAAATCAAACATGGTTCAAATATTTTCTCTCCGATTGTATCTTCTTATTCCAAAGACCTTGAGGCCACCATAACGCAATATGGGTTATTAATCCCGAAAAGATTTAGGTACTCAACGGTTAAAAAATTAACAAATTCGTTCAAAGATCAGATAGGTAAAGGGGGTTTTGGAAATGTATATAGGGGCACTTTAGCAGACGGTCGTATCGTGGCAGTAAAGGTTTTAAAAGCAACAAAAGGAAATGGAGAAGAATTTATAAATGAAGTTGCAAGCATTGGTAGGACTTCTCATGTTAATATTGTCACTCTCCTCGGGTTTTGTTATGAGGGTGATAAGCGAGCTCTTATATATGAGTTCATGCCTAATGGATCTCTAGAAAAGTTCATTCATGGTACAACCCCTTTGTTGGAAGGACAACATCTTGGATGGGAGAAATTATTCAGCATTGCAATTGGTATTGCCCGAGGATTAGAGTACCTACACCGAGGCTGCAACACTCGTATTCTCCATTTTGACATAAAGCCACATAATATCCTTCTTGACAAAGATTTTCGTCCTAAGATATCTGATTTTGGTCTCGCAAAATTATACAACACAAACGAAAGTGCAGTCTCATCTTTATTGCAAGCTCGAGGAACGATTGGTTATATTGCTCCTGAAGTAGCTAGTAGAAATTTCGGACAAGTATCTCATAAATCTGATGTCTACAGCTATGGAATGATGATTCTTGAAATGGTTGGAGGAAGAAAGAATGTGAATGCTGGTGCAGATCACACTAGTGAGATATATTATCCACGTTGGCTATACAAGCGAATCCAATTTGATGATGTGCTAAATTTGGGAAATGAAATTTCTGCAGAAGAAAATGAACTTGCTAGGAAGATGGTGATCGTCGGATTATGGTGCATACAGATATTTCCATCACAAAGGCCATCGATAAGCAAGGTGATTGAAATGTTGGAAGGGCAGACAGCAACCTTGGAGACACCACCAAAACCATACCTATGTTCAGTTCCGAGTTCGCCATCAAATTCTCATACCAAACTGGTACTCTCCCCTCCTTCAGGAACAGAACCCACTTCATCTACATAATCATTAAGATTGAAATATGAAAGATGATATGGATAGTCAAGGAAGTCTTAATCAATGCCTATATCTCTTTCTCTAGTCTTTCAATTCATAATTTTGTTTGCTTGCTTCCTGATTTAAGATTATTTTGTAGTTGCAGACCTTACAGAAAGGAGTCCATTGTAAATTTAGGACTTGGAAGACGGTTTTAATTGTAAACTATTGTTGGTTGTTTATGGTAACAAGTATGTACTCCAACTTGCTAGAAGTGATTAAAATTTAAAAAGATAAAAAGATTTTTTTTTTCATTTATAAATTTAAAACAAAATGATTAAAATGGCTCGGTTAGAGTACACTGTTGAAATGGTTAGAGTACCTAATCATTTTGTTTTAAATTTATAAATTAGTTTTTTATTGCTAAATAAAATTATGATAACAACTAATAAAGTATAAAATATAAAAAATTAGCTAAATATTAAATTCATAATATATAACTATTAATAATACTTTTAAAATAATATAACTTATATTTTTTTATAATTGTGGGATTAATGAAATAAAAAATGTTTAAAAAGTATGATTTTTTTATGTTAAAAAATGTTTTAAAAAATTCATATTTTTGCTAATTGAAAATGGTTAATTCGTACATAAACTAAAAAAAAATTGAGACTTAAAAAAAAATATATATTTATCTTTTTAAATAAAAAATTTCATGTATAATTCAAAAAAATATATTGAGATTTTAAAATGAAAAAATTAAATTCTAATTTTATAACAAAATTTGAATTTTTCTATAAATTAAAAAAGAAATATTAAGATTTTAAAAGAGAGAAACATATTTTTGTTAATTTATAAGTAATTATTATTTTATAATTCGAAATATAATAGGAGTCTGTACAAGTTAACGGAGCAATATCGATTCTTCCGTCCAGTCACAAGTTGACTAACGGCACTGTCATTAATCTCGACTATAGTAGTACAAACGAGAATCCGATAACTAGAGTTACATATTTGATATATGTCCTTCACTTTAGTGAGCATTTTGAGATTTAATCCAATTTTCGTATATATAAGTTTTTTGCTCAACTTTCATGTGATGGAGATGAAAATTAGATTTCTCTGCAATCTAACCTTCCAAATAGTACATTTGTAATAATCTTCAAATTATAAACTAATTATCACGTAAAACAAATAGCATGCACAGAAGAAAAGAAATTTCTAGTGATTATTTTAACTTTAGCCGGGGGCTCCAGCCCCCTTGGGTCCGTCCCTGGAGATCATTTGTAATAATCCCCCCTTCATTTCCATATATTAGTGTTTGGATTAGTCATCATCTCTTGCTAATAAATGATTGAATTTTCACTGCATGAGTATACACAGTGTAGACTTTGACACAGACTCGTCGATTGGTAAATTCCCAGCACTTGCCTTGGGAAAGTCTTCAACCGCGTATAGTTTTTTCCACATACCGGGTCCTCCAAATGTTTGCATTCTCGTTATATTATTCTACTTGAAAATTTTAGTTGATTCTTAGTTTTATAATAAACATCTCCACCATAATGCATGCTAAACACTTCAGACCTCACCAACATGTTTCAAACCCCACAACTATCGTCATCTCAATCATTTTGTCATTCTTGATCCCGAGATATTATGCAAAACATGATTCTAAACTATTCAAGGCCTGTAACGAGACGAGGAGCTTCGAGGATTACTATAATATTAGAATAAGCCAAGAAGATTGTACAGAGTGTGACAGATGGTGGATTGTGTTGGATCGAAACATATTCAAATAGTAGCGACAAATGTCTTTTTCCAGGTGTGCCTAACTCAATCATTCTATAAAAAATTTATGTCCACAAAACAAATATACAGGGCCGGTCTTGAAGGGCTTTTTTTCGACCCCTAAATTCTGCGAGCCCAGGCCGACGTACGTTTTCCGAGTTTATCGTTTTTGTAGTTCAAACTACCATTTTTTAATTACTGTCACTCCTTCAATAATAAAAATTATTTCAAAATTATACTCCCTCCATCCTAATTTATATTTTTTTGAGTTAAATTGACCAAATTTTGACTTGAAATAACATATATTATATAATTATAAAAAATATATAATTAAAAAGTGTATATATATATATATATATATATATATTTTATTTAACATGTTTTGTTTTTTTAATTATAAAAGAGTAATCCATAAATCACAGTCAAAATGTGGTCAATTTGACCACAAAAAATCGAACAAAATAATTAATTTGGGACAGTGAAAGTATTATACAATAATTTGTTATAGATAATAAGGAACATAAGATATATCTCAGATAGTAATTTGTTATAGATAATAAGGAACAATGACTTTATATTATAAAAGTTTGTGTATATCAACATAATATCTAAAATCGTGAATGTCAAAATATTATATCTATCAAAATACATTTATTCTATTTAATATCTCAAAAAAGTTATATCAGATTTCTTATTCTCTTTATTATAATCTTAATTAATTATCTAAAACCATTCTCAAAATTATATACATCTAAACTGTTTACATTTTAAATCATTAAATTTAAAATTTCATTCATATTTACACCTTCAATTATTTATAACATTTACTATTATTTAATTTTAGTTCTCGTGCCTTATCCAAAAAGATGTCCTTACTTCAAACTTTTTTTCTAAAAAGTCAATAATCAATACTCCACTCCTAATTGTCTCTGTAACTTGTTGGGCCTATTTTAACGTGTATAAAAAACCTAGTTTGATTAATTATTTTTTGAATTTTTCTTTTACAAAATAAAATTTTAATACTATATAAAAATTTAAAGACAACCACCACCATGTTACCATAATTGTTGTCTCAAGAAAATCAGTTCAGAACACTCCCTATGATTTAGCATATTGTGTGATCCTACACGATTGTCAATTCATGTAGACAAAGCTGCATGAAAATAGTTTAAAAATGAGTTGTTTTCGAGAAATTAAATCCGAATTTAGCAAAACCATAAGATGTTTTCTTGTAGTTCTCTTTTATTATGTAATTCAGATTCAAATGAGCTTTAGTTTTATCACTGTTCAACTATTGAATATGCAGCTTAATCATGGTATCATCTTGCTGAGTTATGTCCAGCCATTGGTAATGTGCATGTACTGTTCCTTTAACATGATTATTAAGATCTGTTAGACCATCTCCAATCACAACTTCATTTTAAAACAACTCTTTCTTCAAATTTTTAACTTTTCTACTTCATACTACTATTTCACCTCCAATCATTTACCTTTAAATTCCACTTCAAACATAATTATATATATATATAATCACACATCATAGATACAATCACACATGCAAATATATTATATATAGTTATGTATCTCGAGACACGTGCAGTTATATGTTAAATAATTGTGTTGTACTCGGCATATGTTGCTTTATATGTTACTTCATTTGTACAGTATTACTCCAAATTTGAAGCTTAAACAATTAATTACTTCAAATATAAAAATAGAGATAGCAATGGTAGGAGATGCTTTTGTGATGTTTCAACTTCAAAAATAAAGAAAATTATACTTTTAAAGTTATCATTCGAGAGATGCCCTTACTAGATTGCTTTGAAGTAAAACTTTTGTTTCAGAATGGAGTGAGATTTGATATTAAGAACCGTGAAATAGTGATATAAATGTATAAATTATCTTTTATCAATTTTTTCTGGTTTATTGGTGAACTATTCTCTTTCCCATGACATGAAATACTCATAGGTGTAGATCATCTATCTATCTATTATATATATAATGATGCAACACATAGTTCATTTGAACCATTTTAATCATTAATATCTATAAAATATTATTAATACATATGTTGCAACACATAGTTTATTTGAGAAATTTTAATTATTAATATTTGTAAAATATTATTAATACATCAATTAATATTTACAACTCATTAATATTTATAAAACATTTATTTCACTTCTATTTCTTAATTATTACATGCATTAACGGTTGCATAATTAATATTTATAATTATATCTAATATTCTAATTTAATATTACATAATACTGATCTAATTAATATTAATAAAATATTAATTTCACCCCACTTTATCCACTAATAATTATTAAATATCTAAATTGGGAAGATTTTTAGTATATCATTTTCTCTTATTTTAATTCAAATTAAATAATAATAGAACTTTTCATATTCTATTATGAATTGATATTCATAACAATGTTATGAATTGATATTCATAGCAGTGTGAAAAATATCAGTTAAGTATGAATTTGTTTAAATTTTATTAACTCAATTTTAATTTATTTATTTTATAAATGTTTATTTCATCTTATAGTTAAAACCGAATATTATTATTATTAGAAAATTTATATGAAATACTAATTGGAGAACTATATGTTTTTATATACTACCGAACTGCTATAGAACATAATAAAGTAAATATAGGTTTACAATTAGCAATCCATTAAAAAACTCTAATGAATAAAATCTTATTATTATTAAAAAAAATATAGCACACACTAATAAATACTTAAATGAATGAAGTAAAAGATAAATAAAAAGATTAGTGATGTCAAACGGATATTTAAGATACGGATTTGCCAATATCCGAATCTTTATCCGAATTCGTATTTGAATCCAAAAATAATATATTTGAATCCGAATTTGACGAATAATATTCGGATCCAGATAATATATGAATCTGAATCATGTTTTATATTTTTTTTTAAAATAAATAAATAATCATTTTTTTTAAATTATGAATTAATGTGATATATATGTATAATAATTATATATATTTTAGGAAAATATATAATTTTAAAAAATAAATAAATATATATATATTTATAAATTGAACCTAAAAAATGTATATTTATATTATATATATTTGTTGGACCAAATCAAACCTACTATATTATATTTACTTGTCATATTGTAACACTCTAGTACTTCTTGTATTAAATAGAGACTTAATTTCTTTATTTATGTACTTGTAGTTAGAAACATGTTTCTAATGTATCTCTAAATGTAAATGAGTAATATCAAGAATAATTGTACTGGTAAAAGATTATATGAATCATGCATCAGGAGAATGAAGGTCACATCAAATAAGGAGTTTAGAGAAGAAATTGGTTTTAAGGCCAATGATCAATCAAGAAGTCACATTGATAGAGAAGTCAAAAGTGCAAACTCGTAGAAAAGTCTCAAATGACTCAATCGAGAAGTCAAGAATATGGAGTCATTCGAGAAGTGTAAAGAAATGCTCAATCGAGAAGTCCAGTTAAACAAATCGAGAAGTTAGCTAAGGAAGTAATCGAGAAGTCTAAATGAAGAAAGCAATTGAGAAGTCTGTGAAATGGGTCAATCGAGAAGTCTGTGAAATCAAGTCAATCGAGAAGTCTAGCATGTTCGAGAAGTCATCAAAAGAAGTATGCAATCGAGAAATCTATACATTCGAGAAGTATCAAGTCAAAGACCAATCGAGAAGTCTCACAAGTACTCGATCGAGTAGTCAACAACATGACTTTTCGAAGTACAATGAAACTGAGTATTCAAATGTTTCAAATATCTATTTTCAAGGAGATTTGTAGAAGAATAAGACAAGTAATTTGAAGCATTGTCGTGATCAGGTCAGTCAAACCTATGAAGATAATGACAAGTCTACAATGAAGATTGAAAAGAAAATAAGTCAAAGACAGAAAGAAGAAGGCAGACTACAACAGACTGTCAAAGAATGATGTTAGCTAGAAATAGATAGTAGTCAAATGTAAAGTGTTTATTGTCTGTTTCTAGTTTTAGCAAAATTGTCTAGTGAAAGCATGTGCAAATGAGACATGTTGTCTATATAGCATATAGCACAGTTTTACTAGTAAGTGTGTGAAAAATAGCTTTCATTTCCTTGTTTTCTTTTCAAGAACAAAAAGATGAGATTCATATATAGAATCTCATATTTTAGCAATTCATTCTAATATACAATTAGATTGAAAGTTAACTTTGAGTGTTCATTTTAAATTCCGCATCTCTTAAGTAAACACTACTAAAGTTAGTAAAACTACAACATTTGATTATCAGTTCATAACAAGTAAGAATCAAAGAATTAAGAAAACATTTTAAACGATATATTCACTCCCCTCTGCACAGTTTTTATACAATTCATTCCTAACAATATTTAAATTCGGATTCGGATATTATCAGATACAGATATACCTATATTCTAATTCGTATCTTGAAATTATCATATTCAGATATAGATAATATCCTGTTTGTTTCGTATTTAAATAATATCCGATTTATTTCGAATTCTCATACAGATATACCTATATTCGTATTCGAATACTATAACAGAAAAATTGTCATCATTCTTATCATTTATGCACTTTAATTTATTTCAAATTATTTATAAATGTTTTCGTGATAATACAAAAAATTATTTTATTAATTATACTTATCGATTAATTTACACTAAAAATAATTATTTGTTAAAAAATATAATTACTTATACTATATAATGCTTAAAAGCCTTAAATTATACTTAGCAATTACACTCCGTGTAAAATATTATGCATGTACCTCGCCGCTATGCAAATGTTTATCTCAGCTTAATGAAGTTTAAAAAATAATGGGGCTATCTGACATAATAAATAAATAATAATAATGGGGCTACGGAGGGGAAGCAACCTAGAAGTGTTATCCTCGGTTAATTATATAAGATTAACAAAAATAAATGAACGAGCCTAGATTTGAATAATTAAAAAATTAATAATGTTATTTTTATTTTAAAATTTAAAATTTTGGTTTAAAAGTCAATGTCCAAAAGGTATCTTTAAAGTCAAATGTGGGATAAATCATAAAGAATAGTAGACATATAAATATGTTGGATTCCTAACGTGTTGCATTACATATGATAATGGTATATATAAGATTCAATGTGACACTAAATCACTAAAATATTATCATTTTTTTAAAAAAATGTCATTTTAATACTATTTTAATATAAAACCAACTCCAAAAAGACTATCATCTTGACAACAAATTTGGTATCTTTCAAAACTCCAACTATACCCTTATATTTGTTAACAAAAATGAATTTATTATTTTTAAGTTCTAAAACTCAATTATTTTATATTTTAACTTTTATTAACTTACAATTTCTTTTATATTTTTTAAGTCTAAAATTTTATCGACTTCATAATTCCTTTTTTTATCAAAAATTTATAATTTTTAGTTTTAATTATTTTTTATAAATCATAATTATAGAATCATATATTTAGGAAGTGTTTTTATAAGTTTTTATATTAATAAATGATTTATTAAAAATAGTTATTTTTATGTAAGAAGAAGAATATTCTATTTCATAAATAAAAAATTTCTTATAGTTTAAAATAGGGAAAATAAATTCAATCGTCTTTGACCTATTGCAATTTTCTTGTCTAGATCCCTGAATTAAAGATTCCAACTTTTACGTCACATAACTTTTAAATTTTTTGATTGAAGTCCTTTCGTTAAAAAATGAATAACAGACGTCAAACTTATCCGATCTGGTAGATGACAAAACTAATATTATCCTAGTTGGATGCTGATTGGTAAACGAAATATACAAATATCTCATATGACTAATTGTTAATAGTATAAAATTAGTATTCAAAATCAATTTGGGGGATTCTTAATTTATCTCAATTTCTGAGATCAAAGACTATATCAACGATTTCATTTTCATTACTTTGTAATTATAAATAAAATTAGGGTTTATAATTTGGGGGTAAGATGAATGTTTGTAGAGATTGTATATAAAATTAGGTTTTGTAATTGTAAATGAATATGTAAGTATGTGTATTTATCGGTATGAATGTAGTTGGATGAAGCGACGACGAGTCAGGACAAAGTGAGTAAATTGGAGAAGTGGAGGGGACGTTGGTGTCATCACTTAATTCAGCTGGCAGCCACAAAGTATATATGAAATCTTTGGTATATATATACATAGATGAGATTGTGCGGGGAAGAAAGTAGATAAAAAGTAGGAGAAAAATGATGATTTTCGGCGGTGCTAGCGTATTTTCTGGACATCGACGACCGGAAAATATTATATGTATATATGAAGTATATGTATGTGAGTGTGAGTAAAATTAGATAAAAAATAATATAAAAATGAAAAAATTATAAAAATGTAAATATATTCAATTCATTGTTGCCACGTCACAATGCATTAGAATTGCCACATAAGTGACATTTAGACTAATCAGCATCACATAAACAAGATTCTAGCATCCGTTAGAAACTTTTTGATGGAAGGACCAAAAGTTAAATTACCTAAAATATAGAATTTTTAGTTCAGGAACCTAGATAATAAAACAATAATAATTTAGGGACTATTCAATTTTTTCCCCTGTGGAATATAGTGTAACTCCCATTAAAATTGGCTTTGTAAATTATGTAATTTTGACACTAAAATAGTATCAAAATGACACTATTTTAGTGTCAGGAAATTGTCTAATAGATCCTGATCCTGACAATCGCTTCTATAAATTCAAAAAATCCCCGTAATTTATCCACGCTTCAATAGGAAACTTGTTGGAGACCGGCTGCCTTATATAATTAAGTGGTCACAATCAAAGTTGCTACAAGCTGGTGTTAAACAAGAGGTTTTGGTCAACGCATTTAACAGATGTACAAGGACAGGAATGGAAACCCTGGTGAGCACTTAATTTCACATGCTCAATAATTCTTCAGCCTTGTTTCTATAAAACTTAAAGAATCACAGCCAAATTTGAGAAACAAGAACATGAGGTCTATACTACTATGTTGTATGTTGGTAAACATTTGTTTTCTTTGCTTTCCCTACCAATCGTTTTGCGAGGATCCACAATTTATGGAATGCAAGAAGGCTAGAGTTTGCGGAAACCACACTATAAGGTTCCCGTTTTATACTGATGAGAATCTAGCATATTGTGGATACCCGGGATTTGAACTCACTTGCCTAAACAATGATGTCTTGTTGCTCAACATATCCGGAGACCAGTACAGAATTACTGATATATTCTACACCAACAATACTCTTCGCGTAAATAATGTTTTGAGTTCAAGAAGTGGTTTCTGCAGCCTTGCCAAAATTCACAACTTGGCTTTGCCTAGTGATGGTCGGTTTGAGCTAAATAGCACTGCGAATTTAACTTTGTTATCGGACTGTGATTCAGAGTCTGCTCAGATATTTTCCAACTTTAAGGTTGGTTGTGAATCAACAACAAATGATACAGATTGGGTTCTGGCAATGAAAACTGGAAATCCAGAGTTAATTTACGCAACTGAAGCGTGTGGAAATGTAACAGTGGTACCATTACGTGATTATAGCGATGATATTACTGATGATTATCTAAAGTTGATAAGAAATGGATTTGATTTGAACTGGGTGGCCACCAATTGCAGTGATTGCGTGGCTAGTAAAGGGTATTGTGGATACGTAGGCGAACCTGAAAATAAATTCCAGTGTTTCTGCAGTGATCGACCCCATTCTCGGAGCTGTAACCCCGGTAAGCAACCTCTCTGTTCTTCGGTTTTCTTTGTTTTCGAGTTTTTTTACTACAGTTTAATTTTCTTGCTGACTAGGTTCATGATATTCAAACATCAACTTTAGGTCTACATCTAAGTTCACATCTTAATAACAATAATGTCACATAAATCACCAAAGGCACTGTTGAATTCTCTATCTAGCAGTCAGCAATTAGAACTTATCTGTTTGAATATGAAATAAAAAAAATTATTCTTGCATTGAGACACCAACTTTTGTTGATATAAAAGTCAGACATACCTATTTTAAAGATGACAATAATTTTTTTAAAATTATAATTCTATTGCAATAAAACTAATCAAGTCTGAACTGACCTGTGTTTGAGTATTTCAGTTGGTCAATAAAATAAAATACTCTATAATAGCAACAAGGCTGGGTATTGGCTGAATGGTGTTTACTTACAGATATAACATTGTAGAACTCACTGCTTCTTGTCCAGAGTTGAGCAGGGATATATTGAACATTTTGTAGTAGTTTCCATGAAGCTACACATTGTATATGGTGTTTCTATCTTTCATAGCACATTTACAAACAAGGTCAAAATCTTGACCTTATATCATATACTGTAGTAATATTGCAATCGACTCAAAAAAGAGAATTACAGTAATTGTATTTTTAACTGCATTGACTGATATTGTTGCAATGTGATAATAAGGGTGTTTCGGGATCCTGATAAGTTACTTATAAGATGAACCAAATGGGCCCAATATTTTATTTGTAGATTTAAAAGTCATTCTTTGTTCTACAATAATGGAAGAACAATTATCCAGAAGCTAGAATTCAAGGGTTCTTTAAACACTGATTTTCAACCCTGTCTATGACTATGACTATAATTACACAGGACTTTCTTCTAATTTTGTACCAAAGTCTTTTCTTTAAAGATGACTTATCACCGATTTGTACGAGCCTTCATTGTAAAAAATGAATATCGCTAGTTGTTCCATAAAATTTGAGACTCACTAGTATACCAGAAAGTGATATTATGGAGTATACTTGCTTCCTGGCGTTTACCTTCTTAAAGAAACACTAAATTCCTGTACAAATTTCTTGGCAGTCTCATTAAGTTTTGAAGATTGAGATGGTTGTAGTCTTGTGGAGCGTTACCATGATATGAAATACTCATAGGTGTAGATCATTTCTAGTAACTTGAGAAACATGCTACAAATGGTCTTATTCTAAAATCCAATTGGTAAAACTACACTGTCAATCCCTACTTTTACGCAAAGATGGGCAACAGGGGCAAAGTAGTATATGGTTGAATATCATAGGCATTCTTTCCATTTGCGAGATTTGGTGATTATTTGTTTAATTAAACTCTTAATGCTCTACATATTTCAAATATTACAAAGAGTAATTTCATATATGCTGACCTATTAAACAGGAGAACACCAGAATTTGGCAATGAAGATTGGTATAGGTAGTATGCTCTTCCCTCAACTATTTCATTACGCATATTTAGCTCAGTTATTTCTTTAATCTTGGTATATATATATATATGGTAAAACGGGTAGCTTTAGGTGCACTAAACTTTCAATCTGCATCAGGTGGTGTATTAGGAGTTACCATACTTGTGCTATCGGTTCTCATCATCTACTGCTGCCGGAAGAAAACTAGACATGGTTCACTTTTGTTCTCTGAAAATGTATCTTCTCATCATAAAGACGTTGATGCCTTCATGAAGCAATATGGATCCTCGATTCCCAAAAGATTTAGGTACTCTGCAATCAAAAGAATAACGAATTCATTCAAGGATGAATTAGGTAAAGGTGGTTGCGGAAATGTATATCGAGGCAGCTTACCAGATGGTCGTGATGTGGCAGTTAAGGTCTTGAATGCAACAAAAGGAAATGGAGAAGACTTCATAAATGAAGTTTCAAGCATTGGCAGGACTTCTCATGTCAATATTGTCACTCTCCTCGGGTTTTGCTATGATGGTAAACGGCGAGCTCTTATTTACGAATTCATGCCTAACGGATCTCTAGAAAAGTTCATTTTTGGTACAAACCCTTTGTTTGAAGGACGTCATCTTGGATGGGAGAAATTGTTCAACATTGCAATTGGCATTGCAAAAGGACTAGAGTACCTGCACCAAGGCTGCAACACTCGTATTCTTCATTTTGACATAAAGCCACACAATATTCTTCTTGACAAAGATTTTCGCCCTAAGATATCAGATTTTGGGCTTGCGAAATTATACACCACAAACGGAAGTGTTGTTTCATCTTTATTATTACAACCTAGAGGAACCATTGGTTATATTGCTCCCGAAGTTACTAGTAGAAATTTCGGACAAGTGTCCCATAAATCTGATGTCTACAGCTATGGAATGATGATTCTTGAAATGGTTGGAGGAAGAAAGAATGTGAATGCTGGTGCAGATCACACTAGTGAGATATATTATCCACGTTGGCTATACAAGCGAATCCAATCTGATGATGTGCTAAATTTGGCAAATGAAATTTCCACAGAAGAAAATGATATTGTAAGGAAAATGGTGATCATCGGGCTATGGTGCATACAAGTTTATCCATCACAAAGGCCATCAATGAGCAAGGTGATTGAAATGTTGGAAGGGCAGACAGCAGCCTTGGAGATACCACCAAGTCCATACTTGTGTTCAGTCCCGAGTTCTCCCTCAAATTCTCAAGAAAAACTGGTGTTCTGCTCTTCTTCAGAAACAGAACCCACTTCGTCTACGTAGTTGTAAAGAGTAGGTATATGGAAGATCATATGGATGATCAAGGAAGTCCTGGTTGTTCAGTAACCAACTCTCCCAAAACCTTAAGATGTCAGAAGAAGGCCTTACCACCTGTAGTAGCAGCTCCATCAAAGAGATATTTGCATAGGTCTGGATATAACAATGGTGCATTCCTTAAAGTGCTTCCAGTTGAATTTTCTTGCATACATAATATGAAATACTATATTAAATGTTCTTATATTAACCTGAGAGTGTTGTGTCCATTATGAAGCAGTGAGTTGAATGTGTTAAAAGTGACTGTAATATGATTCGGTCATTAGTGGTACAAGCATACTAATCTTTGTATGTTTCAAAAAGTGTAGGACTATTACATCTCTATGGACTAAAATACTTAACAATATTGGATTTGCAGAGTATACTAATCTCTGTACCTGTTCCAGAACTGCAAATCTATTGTTAAACTTTATAACATGTGAAGAGGAAAATGTTAATCTTTAAATGTAGCAAAAAAATTCCACTGAAAATTTTACTTGGTAACTTATGCTTATGCCTAGTCTACATTAATCAGTTGTTCTATGAAACAGTTTTAGGCATGCACAATCAAATTTTGATCAAGTCATGGCCTGCTATATGTTCCCAACTGGCCTGCTATAAACTAGTTTCTCAATCTTTCTATTTATAACTCCTAATGGTTCATAGGTACCAGTTGGGCATTTCTTGCCGCAGGCTGTTGCATGTCACAACTATTACAGCTTGTACCAGACACACTGGTACAAACTAGAAACTTGAGTTGTGCAAATATGTTTCTTTTTAGTGTTTTGTGCTCACACTTTGTATACAAGTCTCTTTCTATTATATGCCCTCCGTATCTTCCCTATGATACGTATCTTTAACATCTCGAACTCCAATATGCTAACCAAATTTCGTTAAAAATTTCACAGCGAGTTTTGGATGGAAAATATGAGAAGGGGGCAAGTCAAAATAATATAATGCAATTCAGTTTTAAAAATCTGGGCTACTGTATATAGTCTGCCATGATCTTCTTTAACTTGCAGATGGTGTATAATATCTTTTCGTGTCAAATGGACTGTACATCTCATCCATCCTATATAATGCAGTTTGCTCTAATCATCTAGTAAACATAAAAAGAAACGTAAACGAATCCTAGACCATGCATTGAAATGTTGCATTGCGATACCCATTTTGGTGGAACCATGAACTATTGCATGTTTAATCCTAGACCAAGCCACTTGTGCTTGGCATGAGTATTTTGAGGCTTGCCTATATTTCCTTTAATATATCTACTAATTATTCAAAAAAAATTATATACTTGATAAAAAAAACTAGTTCTAGTTGAGCTAGAAAAGTTCAGGAAATTAATTCAAGGTCTTGAACCTTTCGGAAGTCTCCTCAAGTTCCCTAGTTTTCTTATTCTGGACCATCTACTATAATCTTGAAAATTTGTAATTAATTCGAGTACTCTGGTTGTGTTCATTTGGAACTGGAATGGGGACCCAATGAAATGAAAAATTGTTAGGGAAAAAATGAGGATAAAGAAAGGCTGTAAAAGAGAATAGTGAACATACGAGAGAGCGGAAATTTTATACGATTAAGTTTTAGGAAAATTCAGGAAGAAGGGTAACTGAACATTCCTTCTTAAATTGGTGGATTAGAGATTAGTTTAGATAGTTACAAAATTAGTGGAAAGAGAAGAATTAAGAATTGTAAACATCCCCAACCTCAAGGTGATCTTTGCATTCTACTTTCAAGGCATTGAAACTCAGGATTATCTATATTTGCGTTGCTCCTCTTCTGTTTTTATCATAATTCTTAAAGAGGTTCGGTAAAATTTATGGTCAGATAGTGTTCAAAGATTGGTCTCCCTTGCTAGACTTCCTCATCATAATAGAGTCTCCTGATAAACTCTCAAGTCTATAGCTACTCTTTGTTTTTACACATATCTTACTATGTGCGAGAATAAATGTAAGAGAAATGCAAGGCAGTACGATGCTGGTATGATAAAATCATAAGGCCATGGCAGTAATTACGAAAGATGATCATCGGGACATAAGCAGCAAAGGTTAATCTTCTAGGTGGTTCAGCAAAAACCATCTCAGAATTCTATTTCTAGTTGTATACTTGTCTGTACTATTTTTAGTTGTTGTGAATGTAATAGCTAGTCTCCCTCTATTTCTAGTTGTATGTACTATTTGTTTTACTTCTGTAATGTCCTACCATTGCTCCATGATTTATTCACAACCCCACTCCTTTCAGGATGGCCTACAGATAACTACATTATATAGACCACTGATCCAGAAGGGGGAGCTAGTCCCTCTTTATTTGTACTTTTTCTGTAATAGACATAAACATTGTCCACAATAAAAAAATGTAAATAAATGGTACTAAAGTAGATTATACAAGTAGTATGTGTTGACAATGCAGTAGCTATATTATATTTACATCAACTAAGAGAAGATCTAGTCTTCAAATTAAATTACAAAATTCAACTATTAGCTAACAAAACAAACTGAAACAGCCCTCATACATGTGAACAAATAAACAAGTGCTTACATGCTTGAACTAGAATTTGTTGACAACCATTTAAAAGTCACTGAATCTGGGGAATGATTCTGGGGATAGTTCTTCAACAACGAAGCATCGTCTCTAAACGTATTATTTTCTGACGCATTTTTTTCACTATAGCTTTTGCTCTGAATTTCCTTCAGAGATTTGTGTACTTCCTCCATTGATGGCCTTAATTCCCTGTCATTTTGTAAACACCTAAATGCCAACTCTGCCACTCCAGTGATCATCTTTCTTACCTCGTAATCTGATTCAAATCCTAGACTTGGATCCACAAGTTCATGCAATGCATCGCCTTGGATCTTATTAATAGCCAAGTTTGCCAAGTTAATCTCATGCCTATGCCTAGTAATATCAACAGCAGGCTTTGATGAAATAAGCTCGATCAGGACAACCCCAAAGCTATAAACATCACTTTTGGATGTAAGCTGGTAGCATTGATGATACTCGGGGTCTACATATCCAGGAGTACCTTGTGGAGCAGTTGAAACATGTGTGACATCCAAAGGAAACAAACGTGACAAGCCAAAATCTGCAACCTTGACACGGAAATTTTTGTCCAACAGAATGTTTGTAGTCTTCACATCCCGGTGGATGACGTCTGAGGCATGAAGAAAAGACAATGCATCTGCAGTTTCTATGGAAATACTCATTCTCGTTTTCCATGTAAGATTTCCTCGCTCTGAGTCCTCCCCGTATAGATGATCAGCAATTGTGCCATTAGGTATGTATTCATATACAAGTAATAGTTTTCTGCACTGCGGAGATGTGCTTCCATAAAGAACTACTAAGTTAGGGTGGCGTAACCGTGTGAGAATTTCAATCTCATTCATGAACTGCTCAACTCTCTTGATACTGTTCTCGTACAGTCGCTTCACTGCAACCTCACGCCCATCTTGTAGTTTGCCTAATTAATAAAAAAACAAATTCCAAATTGCAGTTTCAGAAGACTTGAAGTAGAGGATGTTAAAAGTTTATTGCACGATAAAACTAATACTAAGTACCTTTATAAACAGCCCCAAAACCTCCATCGCCAAGTTCACTGTTAGAATTAAAATTGTTGGTAGCCTTCTCGAGTTCATTGTAGGTGAATGTTGGAACTCCCATGTACGTGCCACTCCCTTTTTCAGAATCAGACATTGAGAAGGAAGTAGAAGATATATTTCGAGAAACCACGTATGAAACTTGTTTCGCTTTTCTACGGCGACAGAAGAAGATAGCTAATACGAGAAATATAATAGCTACAACACCACCACTTGCTGCAGAGAAAAAGTTTAAGAACGCATAAAGCTACAAATTTTACCAAATATATGGAACTGTAGAAATACCAGATTACATTAGAATAATTGATGAAGAAAATGTCGAGGAAAGACATCCTACCTATCCCAATAATCAGTCCGAAGTTCATCTTGCGCTCTGTCAATATTGTAAGCTAAATCAGCATACATATATAAAATTACTGCTAATATATAATGTATTATGCCAAGCATCATAACTTCAAACAATTTCATTAGCAAATCTCACGGTAGAAAATGCACAATTGAATACTAATTTTTGAAGAGGGGAAAGTAGCATGTTTCCCATGTTACTAGAAATGAGTACAACTTACAAGTATTGTGTATAAGAATACCAGTTCGCTAATAAACTAGAAATGAATAAAGATACCTGATAAATGAGTTCATGTTATGGCATGGCCTTCATCAGAACTAGCAATGATGAATCTATAAAATGACACGATTGATCACTCTCTAACCTACCATGTTGACTATTTTAATGAGTTTATATGCTGCAATAGAAAAGTTTGATGTTTTTAAGCAAATAAAACTTAATTTAAAAGAACGTAAGCATGAAGCGTGTTTGATTTCATAACAATTGCTAATCTGTCGTCGAACATTAAGTCGGGAACACCAACGGCAATGAAAAGAGATGCAAAGAAACATTTTGAATCAAGAAATGGTTCGGAGACCCATATGAGTCGAAAGAAAATAGAATTTAGATCAATATAAAAAAACAGAGGAAAGACATTCTAGGAATCAGGGTATGCTTGAGGCATAGTTGTATTGATTATCCACCAGAATTAAATTCAAAGAAACATTATTTTGGGTTCCATTGATTCAGCTGAAATAATATCTCTGTCACGTAGTTTCGTCTTTTTGACCAAGAAAATAAAAACTATGCTCCTACATAGTTTTAATACTTACAAGCCACATATATTGTGTAAACCAAAGAGCACGATGATTTGTAAGAAAGACTCATCATATTAGTCATAACCCTTTGATCAAATCTCTAAAATGGGATTATAAGCTATATATATATGTTTGATATCACAATATTACCATAAAATTTAAGATACATTAATAAAGTTGAGCACACCTGATTGTCGATAAAGGCATTGGTCGTTAGTACCTAAATATGTACCGCTCCAACACAATCCACGACGTGGAGCTTGTACACAATCTATGCAAACATATAGGTTTGCTGTATTATAATATACCTCAAAGATCCCGTCGAAAAGTTTGTGTGGCAGTAGCGGTGTTGGGTTCTTTATGAACTCCTCAAGCACTGACTTATGAACCAGAAGCCTTGTATAGGTACACATGTGAAGATCTTTTTGAGCTTGCACGAATGAATCTTTTTGGACGAAATAAATATGATTGTAATTGTCATTTGGGCAAGTACTGAAATCATACTTAATCAATGTTTTTGGAGGCTCATCGCTACAATTGAGCAAGTAAATATCTTCAGTGTTCTCGCGGAAACTATATAGATTTTCATTCAGTATTGTATCTGGAACTGGACTAAAACTAATGTCACAATTATCGTAATGCTTTAATTTTAACACACTTGTTGAAAGATCGACATCAACTACATGATACTTGTTATTAGAACCAATTTCTACAACAAGATCACTTTCTTCACAGCTGAGCTCGAATCCTTCAAGCCCACAATCTCGAGGCCGGATATTTTCTCCCCAGAATGGGTATTCAAGTCTCCATTCTATATGTTTGCCACAGGGTTTAGTATTGATCTTACTGCAATCCTTGTATAGTTTTGAATCGTTTTTAGCATTATTTCTTGGGATGAAGAGTGAAAACAAAAGGATTGAGATGATTACACTCATGGGGTTTGAAAAACATTGGTGAGGTCTAAAGAGTTTAGCATGCATTATGCAAGAGATGTATACAACAAAAGCTGGGAATCAACTGAGTTTATGAAGAGTAACAGGCAGAGGAAATGCAGAGATTTGCAAAAGCTAAGCCTATGGAAATATAATAT